>JBBYHH010081028.1:0-15384 GCA_038382905.1 Daphne laureola
CTAGGAAAGAGAAGACTTCTAACAATATATTTCTAGTTAAAAAAATAAAGCCAGACGGTGATAAACTTAGCCGATTTCTCTATTTAATGTTTTCTCAAATCCAATATTAAGAGCATAACAATGACTAGGTTGGAGATCTGAAGTCCAAAGTTTCTGAGTTGAATTTATATGAATATTCCTTCTTGGAGTCAATGAAGATAGATTAAAAACTAAAAAGACTTATTTATCTAGAAGGACATAGGCAAATTTGCACTATAAGTGGTAGTTCTCATATGATCTATTGTCTATCAGCCTAGATGGCCACTTCAATGTTATATTTTCAGGTGAGAAGAGATACAAACTTCAATTGAAAGTTAGGGGGATTGGATTCTAAGTCAGGTGAACAGAAAATCTGTTTGGCGTAAAGTTAAATTTGGATTTTATGCTTGTGCAATTCTAGAAGCTTTTTAAAGTTGTTATAACCAGTAAGCCTGACAGTGCATTTTGCTAAAAATCTAGGCAAGATATGATGGCCACAATGATATACTCGCTCCATTCACAAAATTTGGCCAGTTTTGACTTCTCATGCTATGTTTGACTCGGATTATTGTTAGGAAATATTTAAAAAAATATATATATTTAGAAACTACAAACTTTGATTTATCATTTTCGTTTAAAATATTGAAGAAAAAAGATCATAGATTTTAAACGGAAAACGAAATGTGTCAAGTTTTCTGGTACGGAGGGAGTAATAATTCACAAAGTTGTGCTGCGCCGTTGAAGTCTAATTCACCTATGGCATAAAGATACCTTTAAACACAACTTTCACTTTGTTTATTTCAAATAGTTCTACAAGGTCTATGAAATTCCATGAATTTAACCACCGAAACTGGTGTAACCTGCATTTAATGTCCTTGAGAAGTTAATCATTAGCTGTTAGGAAATCAAATCTCTCGGCTGCTCTTGAGAAGTGCATTACGAGCTGCTAAACTTTGGAATTGTCATATTACCAAAGTCAAGAGATTGGTTTTGGGCCTTGGATAACTGAAATAGATTGTTTTTCTCTTTTGATATTGGTTTTGTAGGCTTATTTTATAATCAATATGGAGCCGATAAAGTTTTGGGAGTTTGTGTCACTAGTGATTGAAGGTCTTGGCTATGAAAGGTATCTTTTGTTCTTTTTTCGAGTATAATTGTTCCAGTGTTTTTACTTTGCTGTCAATAGCTTTCTTTATTTGGGGCCTGTACCTTTATCTTATCTTCCCTTTGTTAACAAGAAACTTGTCTTCCCATCTGTCAAACTGTCTGTTTACTGAATGCTATTGGCCTTCAGCTAAAGTTTTAGCACATGGGGATATAAGACTGCGTTGTAGTTGACTTATTTAATTTCACTTTGTGAACTATGTATTTTCAGGCCCAGAATAAAGATCCCAGCTTGTGTTGTGATGCCAATTGCACACTTAGTTGAGTTAATGTGCAAGTTATTGGGCCCTTATGGCATGAAGGTTCCACAGTTCACCCCTTCAAGAATTAGACTCTTGTCTTGCAGCAGGTCCTTCAATTGTTCAAAGGCGAATGATCGGCTTGGGTACAAGCCTGTTGTGACACTACAGGTATTCTCATTCTAAAGAATCTTTTCGTTCATTTAAATCATTTGTTTTTCTCTTAATGCTAATTGCATAGTTGCTTTAGCATTTTAAGTTGAACATTAGAGTACTTATCTTGTGCTATATTTTGCTTTTGAGTAAATTCCGTTTGTAGTCCTGTAAAAATAATTAATGTTCTGTTTTGGTCATATTTTCAAATTTGTCTTGTTATGGTCCTATCCATCGAAGGGTACCTTGTCATGTTTTGGTCCTTTCTCTCTATTGGAGCTGTTAATTCATGGTTTTATCTTTTTACCTTTAGAATTGGTGATGCCGCATAATATATTTCAGGAAAAACTTTACTTTAGTCGTCTAATTTTTGTTTTTCCAAAACTTTACCCCACAAACCTTCACATTCTCCTGTCTTCCTACGGCCAATGAAACTTAATCTCTCTAATCTCCAAAGATGGTACTGTTCTCCAACTTCTTTGCCGGTCTCAACCAACGGTGCACATAGGAAAAAAAAAAGAGAAGAAAAAAAAGGAGCATTAAGCATAGTTCAATCGGACCAACAACTTCTCTTTCTCTTTCTCATGAGCCAAACACTATCATTAGACTTGAAAATTTGCTATAAAGTAGGAGTACTACTTTAAAACCACGGTTCAAGAACTTACGCATTATACCCACCATTATCCTAACTATCTCACCCACTAGCGGCAACGACGACATGAACAACTCCTTCAATTTCCGCCTTGATTTCACCTCCTTGTTAGCCTTGTTCTCGGGGGACTTAACGGAGACGTTGCCATGGTCGACTTACTGTCGGCTGAATCGACACCGTTTCGGTGTGCCGAAGGAGCGATTGAGAAGCTTGCGAGGAGGCTCTTTTGGCACTGGAGATGGACTACGGGGCTCATGGATGGCACATTGTGACCCTAGAGGAAACTTCTGCAGAGTCACTATCATTGGATCTATTAGAGGAAAGACAGAGACGCTTACTCAATTTCATCTCTCTAGAAGCTTCTACGAAATCAAATTAAGGAGAATAGAGGGTGCGATACGTTTCTGAGATGCTTCATCTCAGAGAAAATTTAGGGAAGAGAATAAGAAAATGAAGAGGGGGAATCTTAAATTGAGAGATTGGGGAAAATGGACGGACTGTGACGGCTGTTTGTTTTTGTTGGGATTGGAAGAAACCACGGAGTCCAATGACAGCGGTAGATCTGGATCTGGGGTTTGCCCACCTTCCACCGCCGTGCTCTCTCTAACTTCATCGTGCTTCAGAACACGACAAGATCTGGATCTGGGCAAAGGTTTTGTGGTTAAAGTTTTGGAAAAACAAATATTAGAGAACTAAATTAAAGTTTTTTCAAAAAGATATGCCACATCACTAGCTCTGAGGGTAAAAAGGTAAAATCATAAAAACACATTAGAATTGTCCGCTCGAATAGATGGAAAGGACCAAAATACGACATGGTAATTTTTTTCTTTGCCTCAACTTTTAGGTTTCTTTCAAAATTTTAAAACTTTTAGGTTTCTTCCAAAATTTTAAACATTTGAAGCCACATTTTATCTTTTTAAATGTGTAAACTTTAAGTTTAGTCCCTTACCTTTCCGAATTATCCTATTTTTGTCATCTTTTAAGAATTTGTCCTATTTAGTTCATTAACTTTGATTTTTGTTTCAATTGAAGTCCTTCTGTCAGTTTGACTGTGAAGTTGACTGTTACTTTACCATAATGACCAAAATATCCTTACATAATTTACAACTTTTCCTTAATTTTATTAAAAACTTTCATTTATGTCATACAAGTTTCTCATCTTTCATACATTTATCTAACTACTCTCCACTTTCCTACCACCACCGCCACCCTTCTTCTTCAGTTCTTATCAGGAAATTCGCAGATTTTGGTGGATCTGCAGAGAAGTGTGGATCTCATCAATTGTGAAGAAGCATCCATGATTCAAATCTGGAGCATTCGATGACCTCCGACGTTGATTTATGGCGTGCAGCCGCGTTCCGCTCATCCCGCCGAGTCAGATCTGGATCAATGAAGATGGTGTCCAGATGATGCCATTCACGCATGTACCATCCCTCAATCCATCATTTGGTTTGAGTCGATCTCTGACTCCGACCGCACTCCTCAGTGGAGAGAGTGAGAGACAGCTGACTCGCAGTGGTGCCGAGGCATCTCCGTCGCATTGATGATGTCTCGGGAGTCTTGGTCACATTGATGATGATGACTCGCGATCCTCACTAGAGATTTGGAAGTCTCAGTGGAGAAGAAATATGCCATCAGATCCATGATTTTTTTTTTTTATTTACTGCAAATTTGATTTTATTGAGGAACAAAACGCAACAGAAACAGAGGAGCACAACATAACACAGCTCCACGCGACAGCCGGCCGGCAAGGAGAAAGCCAAACTGCAGCACACCTGGAAAAGAAAACTAAATAACCACCACCTGGAAACGAAAAACACGATGAAAAGGTAATTTTTTGTTTTGTTTTGAGCAATAAAAATTTCGAGTAAGGTTTTTTCAATTGATTTTGGTATATATCAACACGATCTGGTCAAAGAGATCCTCTGTACATAAGGTTTATATTTGGCATATATTTTTCAGAATATTTTGGTACATATTTCGGCATTATTATTGGGTTGTTCTGGGTACATATTTTGGTATATGATTTGGTGTTAATCAATCTTGTGAGAGAGACGAAGAGTTGGAGATGATGAATGGATAGAGTAAATAGAGAAAAAAAATTAGGGGATTTGTACATGTATTTGTTAAAAGTTCAATGGTCACATTTTTATTAAATGTGAAATTTACTATAATTGTAGGGGTATTTTTGTAAAATAACAAGGGAAACAGAAAATGTCAACGGTCAAATTAGCGGAAAAGATTTAATTGGGACGAAAATCAAAACTAAGGGATTAAATATGACAAATTCTTAAAAGATATCAAAATAGGATAATTCGGAAATGTAAGAGACTAATCAGTCTTAGTTGAGCCAAGATCATAAATTATCGAACATGCATTTTAGTTGTTTTTTTTTTTTTTTTTTTGATACAAAGGGGGTAGGGGATTGGGGATACTGAGGTTCGAATTTAAAATCTCATACAAGTGTCCACATGAGTATTGATCACTAGGTCAAGTGTTCAGGATTCTTAGTTGCTTTCTAATCAGTCTCAATTAGGGATGAACATTGGGAAGGGTTGACCCGTCGCTTGAATGAAACTTCTTGACTCGTCAATTGGTGGATCGATCCACAATCAGCTCCATCATTTGATGGGTCCACCCACGACCCTTGTCTTAAATTTAATATCTAAATGTGATTATGAATATTATTTTTCATTAATATTTTTTTACTAAAAAAAAAAAACTATATGTATTCATACAATTAATACAATGATTACTATTATTAATACGGCCTATAAAAAAATTCAAAAATTTTGATTGATGAATTTAAGAGCAAAAAAAGGGAAATAATATTACGTGTACATTCTCACCTTTACACTCTTAAGTGGGAATCATATAATTCTTTACATTTTCTATAACTAAAAGTGAATATTTTAAAACTAATATTTTCTACCTCATAAAAAGTAACTACAATATTCAAGGATTGAAATTCATATCAAATACTATAGAATCAAAATGCATCAATTGAATCAAAACCATCCAATCTTAGTGGCTCATCTCCATTACCGCAATGTGACCCGGTTACTGGAGACGGATCAAATGGTATCTTGATTGGAGAATAGTTACTGAATTTCAGCAAACCTGGATAGGACCAGAGTGGATAATAATGAACAGAAACTCGACGTCGTCGGAAAAGACGAGTGAAGGGTTGGTTGCCCCGAAGAGATCCGCATCCACTTGGGTGAATCGGTCATGTTGGGATAATTGAAGAGATCTTTTCACTTGACAGTGATCAGCCTTACCAGTACATCGTCTTCTCTCTCACACAACTACCCTTATATTGCAGCCATCACATGTTTCAAAAATTGATCCAACCGAATTCCCTTCACAAATTGAGTCCACAAATAAAAAAACAGAGAATATAGTTTTGATAGAAAGTGATGTGAACATTGTCGTCCACCTAAGCCTTGTCGATCTGAAATCACGGAAGCCTAAACAAGATTGTTTAAAACACCAAGACTTTCTTGAGAAAGAAGAGCAGAATCAACATCACTTACAAAAAAAAAATATTCAAACAGATTTAAAAAAAAAAAAACAAAGATAAAGGGAAATAAGAAATTAAAATATTCGTTAAAAGAAAGAAAGAAATTAAAGCAGAATAAAAAGTATTCACTGAGTGAAAGAAAATGAGAGGAGAAGGAGAAAAAAGGATAAAGATGGAGAAAAAAATGGAAGAGAATAATGCATAAGATTAAATTAAAGAAAAAGAGAGTAAAGAAAAATATTAAATGTGAAATGCATGGAAAATATTAAATTGTGGTTGATATTATTTAAACTCTACATTAAATGAGTATATATCACCCATGCGAAGAATTAAAAAAAAAAAAGAGAGAGACAACAAAGAGGCAAGATTTTAAGACATACTCCATCTGTCCTGAATTAATTGGTCCATTTGACAATCACGTTTTAAAGTTTAATGTTTGACTCAAATTTTTATAAAGATAAGTAATGAAAAAAATTCTCAAAAAAATATATTAGAAAAAATATATTTAGAAAAAGTATGTTGCAAATTATTATTGAAATATAAATTTTTTAACTTTAAACATCTAAACATCCATAAAAAAAAAATTTAGATTAAATGCTGTAAAAAAAACAAAAAAAACGGTCTAATTAATTCAGGACGAATGGAGTATAAGAAAGAGAATACTGAATTAATTGTAATTGACTAATATAAACACTTTCCAATTCAAGTTAAGAAAAAGAAAACTAATTAAAGTAGAAAACGGCAACCATTATTGGTGATTGAATGAGTGTAACCGAAAAAAGGCATGTGTGTCTTGTGGCCTAGCTGGTGCTGACATGACATAAGCACAAGTTTCCTCTCGGTGAGGGCCCTATATTTGTATTATATTATAGATTTTCTCAACTTCATTTGGTTGGGAGGCTTATTTAGACATCTCACATCCAACAATCAATTCATATCAAGGAAATTGATGAACCTAGAGTCTGAGTATAAGAAACTCCTAAAGCCTTAAATTTAACTTCATAAAGTAAGTTCTCAGTCTGTTATAAATCCACTAAAATCCTGACAAAAGTGACCTCTGTTAGCAGTAATGGTGGGTATCAGCAACTATAGGCTTTCCACTTTACTCACCAATCTGCCTATAACCTTAGGTGTCCAAAACTATAAACTCAGATTAGACAAACGAATCCAAACAAGAGTAGAAACACAAAGGGGAAAGGTCCCCTTTTGACCCCAACGTTTGCATGAAGGTCCATTTTTACCACTATTTTTAAAGACGGTTCTGTTTTACCACCAATGTTAATGTTTGGGGTCCTTTATTGTCACTAGTATTGTTTTCTGGTCCTTTTATGACATTCTTTAGGTTAACGGAGGGCCTTCTCCGTAACGATTGTCGACGTGTTCAAAATGAAGCGTTTTGAGTTGGCGTTTTGCACAGACGTGTTCAAAACAAAGCGTTTTCTGGTCCTTTTATTTCTTCTGATTCGTTTGGGGTGGGATGATTTGGGGTTTTAGGGTTCCCGAGTTAGGTCAGGTATTTGGGAAATCAAAAGAGGTGGGTTGGAAATGGTCAGTCTTGACTCGTCTAGCAGCGATTCCGACTCCGATGACTGTCGATTGTATATTGACAACGACGATTATGGAGTTATGGTGCCGCCGATAGGAAGCGGCTGTAGCGGTTGTTGCGTTCCCCGGCGATGTGGGTGTGAGCTGCGTCCCCTCATCTGCACGTCTTGGACATTGCTGAATAAAGGGCGTCGATTCATTACTTGCAGAAGACAGAAGATAATTGATAATTGTGGTCCATTTACTATCTTTTCTATTTCTGTTTTTGTACTATTTTGTTTCTTGGCTGAATTTGTATTTGTGCTATTATTGGTCGATTCATCTGTACTTGGTAGTGCTACTAGTGTTGGTTAAATGCAGAACATATAAGTACTGGAAATTCTATTAGTTGAACATATAAATGCTGTAATGCTGAACATATATCTTTAATTTATGCTATAAATGTTGTAATGCAGGTAGGTGGTTGTGGTTTAGGGGAATGGTTGGATCCTATGTTCCCAACTCAAGCCCGAGCTGTAATTGATGAGTTGCATGAAGATAAAATAGGTGTAATATCTGCGAGGGATGAGCTTGCTAGGGAGTTGTGTGAGAAGGTGCGGGAGCTGGAATTTGTTGAGCGCAAGTTTGAGAAAGCAAAGTCTCATGCTGAGTACCTCCAGGATCGAGATCAGAAGATGCTGGTAGATTTGCATGCAAGTCTTGTGGAGAAGGAGATGATGAGGAAGCGGATGAAGTGGCTACATGTTTTAAATGTTGCATTAGTAATTGTTGTTGTCTCAGTTGTGAATGCTTTGTACTACCCTGTACTTGGTGCTTAACTAATGTATGGATTTAGTGTATGGAATTGGTGTTGGAGAGTAATGTGAAAGAGTTGTTTGACTATTTTGTATGCAATTGATGTATAATATCAAAACAAGGCAGCTGTGTAATGTGAAAACATGGCATATTGCATTAAACAAGTCATTTGATCATACAAGTCCAAACCATTCTTCCTATAGCAGCTACCATAAAAAACAGGGGACATAAGTCCAATCCATCCTTCCTACCAAGTATCACCTGATTACCTATAGCAGCTACCATAAAAAACAGGGACACAAGTCCAATCCATCCTTCCTACCAAGTATCAACTGACTACCTATAGCAGCTACCATCAAAAACAGGGGACACAAGTCCAATTCATCCTTCCTACCAAGTATCAACTGACTACCTATAGCAGCTACCATAAAAAACAGGGGACACAAGTCCAATCCATTCTTCCTACCAAGTATCATCTGACCTATAGCAGCTAATATCAAAAATAGAGTATGATTCCAAGTCAAAACAAAGTCTTCCTATAATAAGTTGCTCATCTCTATGACAGAGTTCTTCCTTCTCGAATTACAACTCCTATTGAGCCCCTGTGACTTGCACTGCTACCTTGTGAATGATGCACACTTGAAACCAGAATCTCTGATCCAGCTCTCCCAGGCTACAAAAAACAAGTAGTGACTACATTAAACTGTATAACTATTAAATCAAGGGATTAAATCAACAAGGAGACATAAAACAAGTAGTTACTTACATTGTATGTGGTTTCACCAGTATTTAAGTTTGTGTGAACTCCAACTCCACTTGGATTCTTTTTCTTCTTAGCTGCCTTCTTGGACTTTTTCTTCTTAGATCTCTTCTCCCTTCCTATGTTGTTGATAACACTAAGCTGTGTTGAGGGACCTTCATCCCTTACGCCTCTGCTACTGCGCACAGTCTGCAATGCAATACAATCGGTTAACATAGTTCCATAGGGATGAAAAGTACAAATATCTAGGATTTTGTCAATTTACCTCGGTTGTACATCTCCTTTTGTTGTGTCCTGGTTGTCTACACCTAGAACATAGTTGCACTGATGCTCTTGTTGGACCTTCATTTGCTGCTTCATCCTCATCAGCATTCCTGATTCTCTTCAATCTTGGTCTTCCAGGCATAATCCGAGCGTAAGGCTCTGTCACAGTTAGTCCTCCAGTCCTTTCCCACACATTTGGTCCAGCAACTGGTTAGATAGAATGTTTGAAAGCTGCCATAAACATTGGTTGTCTATAAGCATCATCCACGTACTGCTCCAATGGATCCCCTTTATGTATTATAAATCAAGCTGCATGAACACAAGGGATACCAGTTAACTTCCATTTACCACAGCTGCACACCTGAGATTCCAAATGAATGGTGTGTTGATCAATGTCTTTTCTGACCTCATAGCCCTCTACACCATTAAAAGTCACTGTCCAGAACTCATCATCTTTCACAGACTCTTATAACTTATGAGAAATAGATGGACCTATGTCATTTTCCATCTAGTCCCCCAACTCCTCTTCTCATGCACCCAAGCCATCAGATATCTCCTAATGTGCTCACATAGAGAATAAATTGGTTTTTCTCTTGCCTTAAGGACTACTTCTATACCATTAAAAGCATCACACATATTATTTTGGTTACTATCACACTTTACTCTCTACTAAAGAATGCTTTAGACCAGTGCTTTGGATTAGTCATCAAGAGATTTTCCTTTGCATTAGGATATTGACCTATGTTGTCTAGCCCATCAATGAATTCCCTCTAATTGTAATAATCAGTGCATCTCCAGAATAGAAACTTCATGGCATCTTAAAGGTGTCTCTTTTACCAATTAGTTAAAATGTGCCTAGCACACAGTCTATGTTCAACATAGGGCAATAGACTCTTTAAAGTTGGAATTAGACCATACAGTTAATACAAAGAAATAATATCAATTACTATACATATTTAAGAACCTATGGAATAAAAAAACCAACAGTTAATGGACTACCTTTTGTTGATCAGATTGTATAACCCAAAATTTATCATTATCAATCTCAAGATCCCCCTTCAAGATATTTAAGAATTAACCAGACCCAACTCTCTTTATTCTCAACCTCCACCAATGCCCATGCAATTGGGCACATCTAGTCATTAACATCTCTACCTATAGCAGTTAACATCTAAACTTTGGTTGATGTTTTCAAGAAACAACCATCAACTCCTATAATCCTTCTACACCCCTCCTTAAAACCTCTCTTGATAGCATCAAGGCAAATATACAGTCTTTTGAACACCTCTATTTCATTATCTTTAATGTGGTATGTGTCTAGGATTACAGTACTTCTAGAATTTGATCTCAACAATTCAGCACAATAATCCTTGAGTAATCATACTCATAAGGAGTAGTTCCTTTGGACTCTTTTCTAAATACTCTCTTTACTCTCTTTGTCATTTTCTTGGTAATCTCCAACTGATGCCCTTTCTTCATTGTATCTTTCAATTCTTTCCTCCTCATATTTGGATTGTCCCTCAAATCAAAAAAGCATTTATCATCCAACCACTTTGAAGTTGCTAATCTAAGCTTGAACTTCTGACTACAAGTATGCTCACTGTTGTAGACTCTTGTCAGCCAACACAAAATCTTCTTACTAAAGGATGACCAAACCCAAAAAGGACATCCTTCCACACACTTTAGCTCATGTCATCTGTAATCACTCCTAGTTACATGTATGTCTCTATGTCTCTTAATAGCGTAGGTAGTTGCCAATTCCTTGATTTCAGTCTTACTGTTGAACCTCAGCCCAATTACGAAATCATCAGATACACCTTTCACATATCTAGGAAATTTAACCCTCTTGAATGTGATTGAAGTCTCAACACATTCTTCCATCTCAAACTCCTCTTTTATAACATCTATTTCCTCATCAGACCTCAAATAGTCTGACTCATAGCTCACAATAACTCTCTGGTCTCCTTCCTCATTCTCCAAATCAGTCATGGGTTCATCCTCATCTGACCCTTCAACTCCCTCATAATCAACATCTTCATCCTCAACCTCACCTTCAACTCTCCCATCCACATTACCATCATCTGACCTATTAGCATTACTATTACCTTAAACTTCCTCATTCTCTCAATCATTATACCCACTGTAATACAGACAATCATCCCAATTAGGATATTCCTCACTAAACTGCTCTCTCTATTTCAATTTAGACCTTTCATGATCATCACTATCAGTTTCTTCTTCTCGCTGGTCACCACAATCCTCAATAATCTACTTGCCTTTACCTTTGTCAGTTACAACCTCAACATCAATTACATCACTTTCTAGGGGGTTGTAGATTGATGCTCCTTCCCCACTCTCATAGTAAAGTTTGATTGCCCTTTTCTCAAACAGAACAAGTACTGCTTCATAAGCAGACCTTTCATCCTAGATTAAACGCATATCATCTGACCTAGAGAACTGCTTGCCACTCACCTGGTAATATATCTTACTAACCTTCTTCAAACCCATTCTTCTTATGAACTCAACAACTGAGCCTCATTCACTGAAGTAATCATTTGCCTTGTACTCTATGATATTACCAGTATCATATCTATAAGGACCTTCCAAGAAGCATCCTCCATGGTAAATGTGATAAACAAAATCACTCACACGTGACCTATATAAGAAAACACAGACCATTATCAGCAGCTAGGACAAATTCAAAATGCTTTTCAGGTAAGTTATATCTCAACAACTACAACAATGCATCAAAAAAGGATGATATTGAGCACCATATAGGAGAAAAATGACCAGTAGTTGCAAAATGACCAGTACTCTCTATTTCTTTCAACAAAATACCTAGAAATATATTCAATAAAAACCAGATCCAGAGTGTGCAACAAGGTATGCAAAAATCAAAATGCATCACTCTAGGAGAGAGAGTCATCCATGACTTTCAAATGTTCACAAAAGTGCAAAGATATATGTTATGCAAGTCATGCAAAGGTGTATGGTACTAACTAATACATGCATTAAGAATAAAAGGGAGGCATGATGTGTAAAGAAGCATAGAAAATATTGAAGTAGAGTGTCATGTGAAATGAGCAAAAGGTCATGAAGCATATGAAACATACATCTTGACACTACACCTAAATTATTTTCATTCACAAAATGTGGGTGTAATCTAAAAGGTGCTTCATGATACATGATACATGGCATTCAACTTAATATGTAATCTATCATATCATATAGATTCATGCTCCTCCCTTTCAATGAATGTTCATCAAACATAGAAAGAATTGATGCTAGCATGCTCAATGTACAATCATCATCAAACATCCAGCAGGACATACTCAAATGAAGAACAAGGTAAGCAAGGTAAAATGAAGTCTCTAGTGAACAAGGTAAGCTCAAGTGAAGGTATTACCTTAAGATCTTCAAATAATTGTAGAGACTTAGAGATACATTGTTCTTCAATGTAAGAAGATGTTTGCTGATGATGCTGGTTTGTACACCTTTATTCCTGAAAAATTCTTATCCAAATTGTGTTAGTACTTATTTGACCAATATTACAAATAAGGTAATAAATGAAACTAAATTTAAACTAAATGGTGGGGTGAATCCCACAAGCGTCATGTTTAACGCCCTTGACTAGGTGAAACCTGAAAGGTGGGTCACGTGACTCTTTTTGGTCTCATGTTATCTATGAGATGAAGGTCTTGCGGATGGTTCCTCATGATATCTATTAAGCTCATCTTCCTTGGAGCTCTCCGTGGCTTGCAAAGGAAGTAGACTCGTCACCGCTCCTTACACTTGAAAAATCAGAAGATTTCTTCTACTACACCTTGAAGCTTTCGAGAGAGGGGTTTGAATGCTAGCCAGTGGGTTACTATGAACCTATCAGAGTAAACCTCATCCAAATCCTCTTCTTTTCCAATGTTGGCTTCAGCAACTTACTCCAGGTATCTATTTTCCATTACTGGCCTCAGGTCTTCCTTTTGATGACTTTGGATTTCTTTTATGGTATCTTTAATCATGTCTTGGCCATCTTGAAAGAATAGATCTTGATTGTATCTGTCTAACTGTGCATATACACCTTCAATGCTCCCAAAAAATGCCTCGATCCTTTCTTCTATTTTTGCCAAGTCTCTGGCAAAAGTTTTTCAATCCTCTTCACATCTTTTGCTGCCTTCTTTTACTTCTTTGATGAATTCTTCCATTGACTCCTCTAAAGAAGGCATATCTCGCCAGTAAATCTGCTTGAGGTATTGCGGAGGTGGCTGTAATCGGTTCAAGTTTTCTCCATTCGCTACCAATCCCTCTATATCCTCACAAAGATCCATAAACAAAGGCCTCAATATTTATGCCATCAGTAGCATGAGAAGTTACCTACAAAAATAAAACAACAAAGGAAGTAAACATGCACTAACAGATAAATGCAAGAAGTATGATGCAAACACACATAACACATAAATTCTCTAGACTTAAACTCGATTCCATGGCAATGACGCCAATTTGACGTTAAGGTTTTTGCTACAGTGGTATCTAGATGAAGTACAATTGAACCAATAATAGTCAAATAAATTTATAAATACCTCATTAGCCTTAACTCCGTCTTATCGTAGTATAATGGCTCTAAATGAGGGATCAAACCTAAAATAATCTGAGCGCCTAGAGTACAAATATGTAATCTGTGTTCTAATCTACTATGCAATGAAAAAGATAGCAGGCGAGATGATGATAGGCAGGACGTGAACATGAATGCAAGCATGAAAATGTGAATAAATGACTAGAAGGGAATGAAGACGTCACTTGTGGATTTCAATCATGGGTTCACAAAGTGCATCATACGTCCTAAAGATCATGCATGTGCTACTAATCTTATGTCCTAGAGGAAGACTATCTCTCACTACACCAATTGACAATGATGGTTATCTCTAATTCTTCCGTGATCAATCATCTGATCTGCTAGGATTAGAACCTAAGACATTTGATATCATAAACACACATACAACCTAAAGTACCAAAAATTACTGAGAGACATGGAATTCTAATTACCGCAGCTAAATCAATACACCATTTTAGCGAGGGTTCATGCAAGCAATTTCCTTATCATGTTCGAGGTGGATTACCATGACCGTGTCGCCCTTCTCTCGAGTAAGCAACACTATCATGACTAGAATGAGCTTAGCCACTCTCGTGGTCCAAGACTTAATCTCGAGGTCTATTATCCATTAACCCTCCAAGGTCATCTCTGACTCTTAGATGGTTAACCTAAATTAGGTTGCTTCTCTCTTGAGCAAGCAACACACCTTTCAACTAAAGTGGAATTAGTCACTCTCATGATCCAACACTCACTTTTGAGGAATTACATCACTTAAACTAATCACCAATTAACTTACTAACGTCATCTCTGACATTTAGAAAGCTAATCTATCAATTCCACAAATGTTGTGTCAATTAAAGTCCTCTCGAACATTTAATCGAGCACTTAGAAGAGTAAGCATGAACAAGAATCATCCAGCATACCACACATGATAGAAGTGCTTAGAAATGATATAAAACATGCATAATCATGGAAATAGCTTAGTTGCACCCTAAGCTAGAGATAAACTAAGACATAACATCCCTAACTCTATCAAAGCTAAACATAGACATGATCAATATTCAATAGTCACTTAAAATGATGAAATAGAAATAGCGTAGGATTAGAATTCACCCGATAATTAAAGATCCACAAGTTACGGCCTTCAAGCCCTCATGAAATTGGGGTTGAAGGCCTTAATCCCTAGCAAAAAGACCCTCAAATCCGGAGGTCACAAATCCCAAAAACATCCAACATGAAATCTGAACCTAGAACGAATATGTATACTAATTCTAAAGTACTAGAATACCCCTAACAGGTTGGGTACCTAGAACTATACTAGAAGGGCGAAACTAGTCAAAAAATGCCAAATAATTCAGATAATGATGGAAATCCGTAAGGAGAGAGAAGATTTGAGATGGGTGTATGAGGTACATGTCTTCCGCCTTGCACTACCACCATGCCTTGGAGAATGGGCGAACTTACGCCTGGGTGGATGTGCCTAGGATTCACCCCTGGGTTGGTTGAGGCGTATCCACATGCGCCTTGGGGCGCATCTCATTGCACCTGGACTAAAGGAGGCACTAGTTAGGTGCGCCTTAGAGGCGCCAAAGGTTGCACCAGGGCTTCATGGGGGCCCTAGTTGGGTGTGATAGCTGGGGTTTTGCGTGGTTGATTGTGATGGTGTACAAATCTAACAGTTAGCGA
>JBBYHH010081139.1:0-15382 GCA_038382905.1 Daphne laureola
TAAACATAATTGCAAAATAAGAGGAATAGAGATATAAAAGCTTAGGAATTGTGTAGCAATCTTTCATCGTACAACTTGGAATCCGAGTTTTGAACAACGAAGAACGAATGGAAAAGCTCTGAAAACACTAGCTAAGGAGTCTCCTCTTTTTTGAGGAAAAACGTATGTGTAGAGTAAAATAGAATTTTGGGCTAAACTTTGAGTAATTATACAAACTAGAAATTTCAGAGTTGGCTGGCGGGCGATCGCCCGCATTTTAAACCGAGTCGCCCGCGAGTCGCCCGCGTCCTTGCCTCTTTTCGTTCTGAAAGTCAGGCGATCACCCAATATGTGTCTTGAGTTGCCCGCGAGTCACCCGAGCTCGTGCCTCTTTTCCCTCCAGGGGTCGGGCGATCACCCGAAACTGTGGCAAGTAGCCCGCGAGTCGCCCGAGTGTCCTTTTTTCTCCCCTTCCTCAAACTTCTCACTTATTTGTAATGGGGCCCCAACTTCGCCTTTCTTCATGTTTTTCCCGCCAGAACTCCCTCTTTTGCTACCAGACATGGATTTCCTGAAAAACAAGCTCGCGCCCACACTAAATACCAACAAACATACAATAAAAACATGTGTATGGGGATAAAAACATATGAATATTGCACCATCATCAATGAGCAACGCGGACACAACCTTAGTCCGGCCTCGCTATCAATACGAAAAGTATTGTGTATGTTGACATAACTTGGTTACAAAGAAACGAATAACGATGCCTCTTCTTTTATCTTTTAACTCAGTAAAACTCTGTACAACATGGAACTCAGATCCAGCCCAAGTATCCAACTATTAACAAATTCTACATTCATTTCTGCTTCTTTAACTTTACCTCTACTTACAACTTCACCCTTCTGTTTCTTTAACGTTTCTTCTTTCCTTTTTCTGCACGCTACACAGGTTACATTACATGCAGAATAATGGAGCCGTCTTTGGCCCCCTTAATTTTCTTAGAAAAGAAACTAAACATTTACTAAGAAGTGAGAACCAAGGCCGACCGTGTTAGGAATATCCAGCGACAAATTAGCAGCGCAGCTCGGTAGGGCCGTGTATATAGTTTTGCGGTGAGAATCTGCTGCTTCCCCATCTCTCATATTCTTGTTTCATCTTGTATCAGATGTGACCTAAGACTGTTCTCCTGTACCTGTATGATGAGAAAAATCAGTAAGTAGAGCCAATGCCTCATGTAAGACTAAAATCCAGATCATTATATATTACCTGCAGGGCAGTTCTTGAATCCAAAAGAGCTTCACATTGATCAAGCAATCTTTTCTCTTGTGCAACAGCAATCACAAGCTCGGATATTAAATTGTTCGTATCTTCCACCTATGCCAAAAAAATAAAATTCCAAAGAGCTTTAGTTCAAAATCAAGACTGAAGTATGGTCCTTATGTCGGAGACAGTTCATATGTCAACATCTTTGGAGAAGTTTTGTCTACTATAAAATACAAATTTTACAGAGATACTACCATAACATAAGTTTTACAGTGAATCATTATTATAAACGGGTGAAGGAACCTGATCCCCACCTTAGAAATTAAGGAACATGTTGTGGCTCCAATGGCCTGCATCATTACGTTAGCAGCTGAGAAAAGAGCAGCTTGCAAAGATTTATTGTCTACCTGTAGAGTAAAATGCAAGTTTAACATCAAGATTCTCTCAGAATCACTACTCCAGAATTTTCTCTAGATCAAATTACCTTTGCACCACCAGCTACTGGCAGTCGGAGGGTGCTAGCTTCTAAATCTTCAACAGCACCTGACAAAGAGCTGATGTGATCTCTTTCCATCAAAGCCCAATCATTTAGACAGGACATCTGAATTAATAGGGCACAACCAAGAATTTAGTAGGAAGATCACAAAACAGAAGTCAATGAAATGCATTTTTTAAAAATGAATAAAAATAATAATAATAATAATAATAATAATAATAATAATAATAATAATAATAATAATAATAAAAGAAACAAAAACACGACTATAGACATGGACAAAAAACAATTATGTAAAAACACAGATCTCTACACAAGACAAGAAGGCCTGACTCAACTTGATACTAGTCGAATCAGAAACTTCTTGGACAACACCACATTTTAACTGAAGGCTTTTTGATGAATTGGATTTCTGCACTAGTACTGTCCTTGTTTGGGAACAAAGCTTCGACTTCTGGGGAAGTTTTCTAAACTCTAGGTCAGAAGTTACAGATTTGAATCAAAGGTAGTAATATTTTTTACTAATAAAATTTTCTTTTGAGAATAACAATGCAGAAAAAACCCCAAGTTACTTGATATTGTGGTCAATGACAGAATATGAACTCATATATTCTTCTTTTTTTCTTGAACTGCATTTCTTCTTTTGATTCAAACTAGAGGATTGAACAGCCCAGTTCCTTAATCAAAACACATGGTTTATCTACCAAGTTACAGGAACTAATTCCAGTAGCAGCAGATTAGAGAGCATCAAATAGTAGCTATTACTAGTAAATTTTTAGAGGATGCAAAATGTCATTAAGAACTTGATTTATCTATATTTGAAGATTATGACAGAAACATAGCAGATAAAATGCCAAATAAGTAAGGAAAACCATTACTTGATCTTTCAGAACTTCATTCAGCTTGAGCTCTAACTTTTGCTTTTGGAGGTTGACTCTTTTGTCAGTCACGGAATCCCGAAGACCTAAATTAGCATTCCAAACTTTATTTAGCATTTCCTGAAAAGCAAAAGAAAAGGCTCATTTTGATTGGGGCGGGGCTTTCACATAAAAACAAGTTTTGTAATCGTGAGCGAAAGCATTCTTAGACATAAGTATGATGGAGTATATAAAAGGATAGAGGCTGTGTTATGAAACCTACCTCGACAATTAGTCTTTGAATGTGTAGTACGGACATGGCCCTGGCATTAGCAAATCGCCATTGCAAATATCTATTGTAAAGAAGTCGAAGGTAGTGTGCGTCTTCTATGTATGCTGCACTTGTTTTCCCTTTCTTAATATCTGCAACGAAGCTGAGAACCGAAGTTGCATTGCTAGGTTGACTACGTAATGAAGTCGAACCTGTCATCTTTGATGGACTTGTTCCCCTTGAAGGTGGAGTGGCCGGCCTTGAATGAGAAGGGCTCACACCTCTAGAGCCAGTCAGTGAGAATGAAGGAGCTCTACTCGGAGATGGAGACCGAAATCCTGCTGTAGGTAAAGACTGTGATCTGAAAACAGGATCTGCTGCCACTTTTCGGTCACTGTAATTTAACGAAAACCGCGAGGTAGAACTAGGTAGCTGCACCAAATTATTATTACTTGATGATTTTACCTCTGACCCTAGCGAAATAACATCATCAAGTGAAAACAGCTTTGCAGTATCACTGGGCGCCTTACCCAGATTGTGAGGCACTAGGGGTTTCCCCGCCACAGAGAATCCAACTCCTAGAGAAGTCCTGCAATGAATAGGTTTTGCGTTCTCTGACTCGATAACATCAGGAGCACTCTTCCCCTTCATAGGACTCCTCTTCCGATCAGGAGTAGGCTTCCGGAATGATGCAGGTGTCTCAGGCAGTTGCTTATAGGAGAGATTTGGTGCTCTCAAAGTGCGGTCTAGTGAAATATTGGTAAGTGGTTTTTCCTTGCCCTTCTTGCTAACAGGAATCGAGATGGTGTCTGTTTGGAATGAGACACTGAGACTTCTCATTGTGGAAGGCCATAAGACCTCAGGTAACTGGCAAGCGGGCAGCCTTGTACATGGCTGCTGCATAGTGACAGATGAATCACGTGCAGGGGTGGATGGACTTGAAGGTGGTGAGGGGAGCTTCCTATCTGCTGATAATGCTCGTTTTGACACCAATTGCGGAGGTGCTCGGTTCGGGGATGGGGATCTACCCCGAGCAGGAGATGACTTGTAGCTACAACTAATCTCCCTAGTCCCATTTTGGACACTGGTAACTGCATTGTTCTTATCAGTAGGAAGAAGGGGGCGTCGTGGGATATTTACCTTGATGCGCTTCTGCGATCTCACTTCTGATACACAAACATCCATCCAACCTTCACTGATCATACATTTCTAGCCTCTTCCTGTGCAACAAATCTGCAAAGAACACATGCCAAAATGTAAGTTACCGCACACTCCCTATGAGCACAACTCTAAAAACAAGATAACAAAAGACTGCATGCATGTTTACAGATCTGAGAGAGCAGAGCATCAGTGTTGAGAAGAGATTATTCATTTCTTCTGCGGAAAGAGGTAGAAGTCCCGGAATTGAAGCAGAGGAGGCCCATGACAGAGATTGAAAAAAGGGACATCTCAGACAAGAAACAATGGTCCCGGATGGGCCAAATAAGGTGGCGCCTTTAAAGAGCATCAGTGAAGACAAATTAGTTGTGATAGAGAAGACAAGTGTGAGGCCGCAGGCTGCTTAGTTGGGCAGAAGAGAAAAGTGACAAGAACAACAACTAGGACGAAAGAGACAGGAAGACAGAAACAAATGAGTGAATGAAGAAGCCAAAAAACACAGAATCCCATTCTCATTGCTTTCTTTCTGACACTGTAAGGTAAGCAACCTAAATCACACTATATGCGATAGATAATCAGAATGTGAGTGATTAATTAAGTGCGAAATGGAGGAAAAGAAGAAGATTAAGAAAGAGATGAACCTAAAAGTGAAAGTTAAGAGAGGAGAAGGTTGTGCGACGGCGAATATGGCGGAGAACTTGTCGGAGTTTGCGTAATGAGAGAGGAGAGGGGATCGGTGGAAATTAATCTTTGATTGATGTGTCGAAGAAGAAGGAAGTGGAGGTCGGTTGGTTATTTGGTTGCCGCCACCTAGCTGCTGCTGATTTTGGTTTCCTTTCCTTTCCCTTGAGCAACTTATTATTATTATTATTATTGTTTCTTCACCTCTACGCTCATCAAACAAACCAAACCAAACCAAACAAACCTCTCCTAATTAGTCATTTAGTCCTTTCATTCAGTAACTTGACATCGATGAGCTTAATACCGTCAATTACTTAACAATTTAGAATCATATTTGTATAAATATAAAATTTTGAAGACATGAAAAGATAAAAAAAAAATGAAAGGGAAAGCTATGACAACGGAAACGATAAGATAATAGGGTGATACGCACGAAGAAAGATTGTTGATGACGAAAGTATTTTTGATAGAACTAATAGGCTTAGGGTGTTTAGGTATATATTGGAAAAAAAATTAGGTTCATAATAGTTATTTTTTCCTAAGAGCAACTAACATTAATATGATCAAAGGGGCAAAGTGATTAATGTTTGATAGTTCAGAGACTGAGTTAAAACGAACTATAATTCAAGAACTAAAATGATTGAGTCAACATAATTCCAAAAAATAATAGGTAATTTGACCTAAATAGAAAGCAGCACTTCAAAAAAAAAAAAACAAAAAAAGGGCAGTAAACACTAAAAAGTGCCAAGAAAATGAAAGGGCACATGGGTTCATTGAACCTCAAAAATGAAATAGTAGTAGAAAGCAGTGGACGCCAAACTAAATGGTTGGGGGCAATGTGCAACACTACTAGACTACTACTACATACTATGAATGAATGAATGAAGATGTAAGTCCACCTCCTCCTCCCAGTCCCACCACATGCCATGCTTTTGCTTTCATTTATTCCCTTCTTTTCTCCTCCTTTAATTTCTATAAACTTAATCCTCAATTTGGGCACAAGACAAATTTCTGACACAAAACTTGTTTTTTCTCTTTGCCTCCCCAACTATGATGCACATGTCTCCCTCCCGTCCAAGCAACTCACTTACACATGTCTCATATACATAAAACATACTTGCTCCAGCTCCTCATATCCATAATAATTCATTCATTAAATAACAGCAATGCAATGTGAAATGAATACAATTTACACCAATCATTTGGTGAAATGATTGGGATTTACAGATTCCGCAAATAAAACATGACACATCTAACAATTGTATTAGAAAGTTTCACGAATGTAATTAAAAACATATTCATGAAAGTTTGATGGCCACTCTGGACAACTTTTGAAGTATATATGCTAAATGATAGAAAAACAAAAGTCTCCAGTCCGAAACAGAAACCAAACTTTTTAGTTACAAGGTCCGGGTGTGGAGAGCTGATTCGTAACTTTCGTAGCAGTTTTGCAAAACTTTTGCTATTAGGCAAGTTACTAACAAAAAACAAACAATATGGGTCTATCAAAATCGGGTGCATAGCATCATGGATCAACAGAAGCCCCATCATCTTTCTCCAAAAGCTTCCATCCTGACAATGGAAGTGTCTCAATCTTCCTGCAGACAATCTACAGACCTGCCTTGTTGCCCACATGGAAAGCAAGATATTGTAACACAAGCCACACTTCTAGGGTTCCTTTAGTTATGAAAAAATTTCAAAATTTTCATTTTAAATTTTCTTTGTAAATAGTTGGGATGTATAACTAGTTATTAAGAATAGCAAAACCTTGTTTAGAAAACTCATGTATTAAAGTAGAAAATCTTATTTTAAAGTTCTCTATTTTAACACTAGAGTTTTCCAAAATTTTAAAGATAAAGTTTTCTCTCCTTAATAACTATAGATGCTAACTATTTACAAAAGAAACTTGAAATGAAAATTTTCACAACTAAACAGAACCTGACTTGAGCAGGAACCCTTGAAAAACATGAAGATGGGAGATGGAAGATCATAGATCTCATCATCAATGGTTTTCAGATAACCCCAAAATGTACACTACCTACTATAAAAATTCTTCGCACTTTTTTTTTTTTTTTCCGTTGCAGATTTGAGCTCAGCTAAATCTGTTTGTTCCCACTTACATCCCATTCCAGCATTACACTCTGCGCTTGCGTTACTTTCAGCTCTAGATCTGAAAAATTAAAGGCAGTGTAACTGGGCTCAGAAAAAGAGTAATGACGCACCAGCCATCCTAGAATTCCTCATACATTGTCTCACAGTAAAGTAAAGTTTATTCTTAGTCCTTTAACTTTAATATGTGTCCTATTTTGATCATATTTTAAGAATTCATCCTATTTTGATTCTAAACTCATGGTTTTTTGTCCTATTTTAGTCCTACAATACCGTTGGTTTAACCGGTCAGTGTTCCGTTTTCTTTGTTAATTTTACACAAACACCCCTACAATATTAATCTAATTACACGTTTAATAAACCTATAGTCATTAGACTTTTAAAAAATGTACAAACAAGTCCCAATTTTTTTCTTCTCCTCTGTTCATATTTTCTTTGCAAAAAAACTCAAAACTGAGGATTCAAAACTCACCATGACAAAAAAATGTTACTGATAAAAATTACTGGGGTTGTTTCGTTTCTATCTTCGAGTAAGTGAGTCAGCTTTGCTCCGACATGGTCGATCGATTTCAGATTTGTGAGATCTGGCTCGATCTGTAGCTCTGATTAAAATTACTCCTTGTTGTGCTCCTCGACGACGAAGCGAGCGAGGCCATCGATCTCCAGACTGTAGCTCTAATTCAAATTACTCCTGTATTTTTTGGGTGGATGCATATTTTGGGAGCGGTGTATACATGAAGGAGATGATATATTTCTGTAATTTTTTTTGGGGTGTGTATTTTAAGAGAAAACGGATTGTTAGATTGTGTAAAGTGGAGAAGATGGTAAAGTTGACGGTAAAAAGAAATTGGGATAAAATTGATAGATTGTTATAAATTTAAGGATTTAGCTGTAAATTAAGTTATGGGTGTTTTAGTCATTTTATTCATATAAGGGCATATTTAACATAAAATTTAACGGCAGGACTAAAATAGAACAAAAAACACAGTTTTAAAATCAAATCATGACGAATTCTTAAAAAGAGATCAAAATAGCACACGTTTTAAAGTTAAGTTAAGGGACTAAAAGAGATGAGTACGCACTTACTGGTTTGGATAAGCTGGAGTTTCTTACTTCCTTTGGCCTCCTCAATCCCAAGGAACCTCGAAAGACGCCACTCTTGTACTTCTCTAGTCCAAACAAGTTGTTTTTAGTACTTGTTGAGTCCAGCATTGTGAGCCTTACCAAGTAGAGACTCTACATCCCCGCTAAATAAACCAAGATTTTTTGCTGCTGCGAAACCTGCATACATCCCATCAACTGCTGCACTAACAATCCCTCCAGCAAAACCAGCTCCTTCACCAACTGGGTAAAGCCCTTTCAAAGACGTGCTCTCGTAAGTGCTACTACATCGAGGTATTTGAATGGGTGAGCTTGTTCTTGTCTGCAAAAGAACAACGATAATTTAAACTCAGAGAATAAATCACTTGGTTTATTACACCATTTGGCGTAACGTGAGCAACTTAAAAAGGAACAGAAAAAAGACCTTTTACATTCTACCACCAAAACAACACAACACAGACACAGATGCTTTTGTCTCATAAAAACCTTGCCTCAAAGCACATTTCTCCACACAGCCATACTAGTCACGGTAATATGCAAATTATCTATTGTGAACCTTTGAAGTGCAGAATAAGGTGCATCAGATCCACCTTTAACCCACCAACAAATAAACAAATAAAAAGAAGCCCAAAAAAAAACGAAAAGTGGCAAAGAAATCATCACCTCCACTCCATGAAGAAGGGCATCCTTTGTAATAAATCCTGGCAACTGAAAGTTATATCATAGATGGAGAGAATAAGATATCTTGGGTGGTCAGAAGAGTTTGTTTACTAAAGCGTCAGATTCCATGAAAGGGATATTTAACCTCTTTATCAAACATGGAAATAGAATGCCGCAAAGCATCTCCCAGATAACTGGGGAGCAACTCATGTACATTTGCTGCCTTCACTCCTAAACGGTAGCTGGATGGTGGAACAGATGTCACTGATGATTAAGTCAAGTTAGATGAATATGTCCTTCATAAGAAAACCATTCAAGCAACATAAAATCAGTACCTGACAACTTCTTCTCCATGAAGTCAGTGACTGTCTGAACGGGTACTACAAAACTTCCCCCTCCCATTTCTGAAGCTTTTTGCTCAAGGTCTCTCTTGATATGATAAAATGTAAGGAAAAGGCATTATTCCTTAAAGCTTACAGCTTTAGCTTTGTTGCCTTATCATGCCCAAATAGAATGTTACATAAACAAAGATTCTACCTGAAAGTTAACCCCTGCAAGTGGCCCATGGAAATTCAATGCTTCAAAATCTTTGGTTGAGACAGAAACAACAAGTGCAGCATTAGCCCATCTAGATGAACGGCGAGAAAATGACATTCCATTGATACAGATCTCTGAGGGGTCTGTGCTCGTGAGAACAACCTGTAGGGGAAGGAGGCATTCAAGAAGTCAATATCAAAGCTAGCCTTTGTGCAATCCGATTACTATCTTCTATTATAGAAGTTTCATTAGGAACCCAAGATGTAGACCTAACCTAGGAAAAGATTCTACTGATGCCCAAAACTTCTCTCTCCATCGCCCCTGGCCCTTCTGAACCCAAAGATTATAGTGCACCTTAATCCCAACTAAGTTGGGGTCATGGTGATAAGTTTATAGTGCAAATTTATTGTCTATAATTAGTCAACGCCATAAATTTATGTAAAACAGTGGAAAATTTTATGTTGGATGCTCTTCCTCCAGCAACCTTTTTACGAAAAAAACAATGAGATGAAAATTTTAAACAGAGAGACAAAAAATATGTTTACCTGTCCACCAGGGCACATGCAAAAAGAGTAACAACTATGACTTCTGGTCTTTAAGCTGCTCTGGTTAGTGCCATCCTCATTATTAAAAGAATTAACAACTTTATAGTCAGCAACTGGAACCTTCCCACGTCCTCTATGAACTTCATCCGCCAATAAACAGTACTGCATGTTGAGGCATTGAGATTGTTACTGAGCTTTAGTCCCGATCACAACCATAAGAAGCAGAGTTGCTCAGATCAGTTAGTCAGACAGATGACTGCAAACCCCTGATTATTCTTTTGTAATCTACAACCTGTAACTATCTCATTTGGACTCCCTCTCCACCTTGGAGGGGGCAGTTCTCTTTTAATATTATTCTTAGCCTTTAAAAAAAAAGACAGATGACTGCAAACTCTGTTATAATGTTTCCTTTTATCCTTTTTATCCTTAGTTTATGCTGGCTACATTTCTGCTTTATTTATGTGTCTTGGTTCTTACGGATCAAAGATGCCTTATAGTCCCTTCAATAAATAGAATTTCACAGAACATAAAACAAACAGAGGAACAAAAAACTAATCACTCTAAAACAATAGGAAAACATAATATAGAGTTTAAGGAAATGACCCTTGGGAAGAAACTCAGACCTGTATATTGTTGATTAGTTCCTGAGGATGCTCAACTCGTAGACCAACCTGTTTCAGACAGAGAAAACATGAGCTTAATGCAGTAGCAGCTGCAAAAAAAATTTGTTGAGTGGCCAAAGTCAAAGTTATTACTGTATCATAAATTATACTCCTTCCGTCCCAAAATAAATGATCCGTTCAAATTTTAAACTGTGTTTGTCTGTTTGACTAAAAATTTAAATTAGTGCGTTTCTTCAATGCTATGGTAGACTCAAATTTTACTAGAAAGAATAGAAAAATTATATTTATAAACTAGAAACATCAATCTATAATTTGGATTTAAATTATTTGACTTTATATATTACAATGTTGAGGAAATAAAATATCAGATTAAATGCTGAAAAAGAAACGCACCATTTTTTTAGGGACGGAGGTAGTAGTATTTAGAGTCTTAGACAGTTCAATGTCAATTTATCACACCCACACACACGTGCGACAAAATGGTGAAGAAAAAATATTATAGATTAAATGTTGATAATGAAACAGGTCCTTTTTTTTGGGACGAAGGATGTACATAACATCAATAAGTACAATAAACTACTAGTATTCCATATCATTTCTCCTTAAATTTGGAATGATAAGAGAGAAAACTATTTGCTCCTTTAATTTATTTTACGTTATTCGATTAGGGAAGGTAAAATGGTAAAGTAAGGACTATATTAATGTATGTCACATGCATATATTCTAAGGTCTTGATAAGTTCAAAAAGTTCGTGGAGACTTACGAGAAAAAATTACAGACAATGACATTCTATTCAGAGATATATGCATATGCATTGATGGTTTCAGCAATGTAGACTGAAGAAAGAAACTCACAGAAAAATCTTTTCGGACCAAGTCCACATCATGGTGTATAAGCATTTGATATACATCACGTGCAGAGTGACCAACAGCTAAAATAACAGCATCAAATCCTAACTTCTGGTTATCCACTTGTAAATTGCTTCTTGAATCAGAAATTTCAACTCCAACCACACATCTTTCCTCAACGAGCAAATCATTTACCCTTTTCCCGAACATGATATTAACCTGAGCAAACAGAAACAGTAAAATTTAGGGTCATATATATAATTCAAATCGGAAACAAAGTGCCTTATGCTGCCACTGCATGGAGTCCCAATTCTAGGTATGCAAATATCTATATGCTTTTTGTGCCAAGTGCAATTATATAGATTAAGTATATACGGAGTAACAATGATAACTTTCCGTTTATCTAAAAAGAAATGAAACAAAATCATCTTGCATTCCACCCTTCAATGTAGGGAAGCCACACTAAGCAGCTACAAAAACAAAGTTCATCTAACATACACAATTAGTATAAGATTTACAATCACATTAGGGATTTATTGAACATTTAAAACAAAAAACGACTCCCCCCAACATTTCTATGGCCATTGAGATAATAAATAATGAGATTGTTTACATTTTTATACTTTTTCCTTAACAAAAAAAAAAAAGGAGTTTTTGGAGATCTTGTAAATCTGATGGAAAGAAAAGTTAAAACTTATTGGAAGTTGTGTAAAATGATGGAAAGAGAAAGTAAATTAGAATAAAAAAGGTGACTAATGTGTTCAAAAGGTTGGTAAAAATAAAAACGTTTCAATAATTTTAGACAACTAAAAAAATTACTTCTCAATAATTTTCGGCGGGGGGAATATAAAAATATCAACAGATATACTATATAAAACCCAAGGTAATATATCTATGGTCTAATTATGATTCTTATTTGTAAGATAAGAAAAACCAACATAATTAGCAAAGGGAAAAAAATGACCTATAGAGTTGTATTAGGATGCCATTGCATGTTTTATTTTCTGGTGGAAAGAAGATATTAGAACAATAGAACTTACTCCAAGCATTTGGAGATGTTTTCTAAAATTACGGAGTAGAGGAATCAGCCTATCTGTTCCTAGATGAGGTTTCCCATGGACCAAGATACTTCTAGGAGCTCCAAAGTGAACAAGGGTACTCAAAACCTGGAGTAGCAAAAATTGAAACCAAGAATATAGGGTTAAGGACCTAAAATTACATGAAAAGTGCAAGGATGCTGAGAGGATTAAGAAATAAAAATTATTAAAGCAACTAACTATAAACATTTAGTGCTGGATGGGTAGACATTACTAAAATACATTAAAAAAAAAGACAAAAAATATTAAAAATTTATTGTCATTAGAGAATCTAATACAGAACTAATTAGCAATGAGTGAAGAGGCTTGATGATTACCACATAAAGCATTACTAACCTTATGGCTATATGGGAAATATTCTGCTTAATAGATTATATTCCAGATGGAGGGAATTTTTTTCAAGAAAAACGAAGATAAAAAAAATTCCCTCGATTTATTTAGGATTATCTAAGATCCCAAAGCCCATCCCACGATAAGACACTCAGAAATCCTGAAAAGAATCTGTCATAAACAATAACAGTAACAAGGATGCCGATGATGGTAACCACAAGGACAACTATAACAAGAACAACTCCAGCTACAATTATAACCATATCAACATAGAAGAATGCTGACTCGAAAACAGCAGCAAGTATGTGACAGTTCAACACACCAAATCAAAATAATTTAAATGAGTAGATGAACTCTAACCGCCAGCACACTATCGCTGTTCTTGCCGATTCTTGTTACCAGCTTTCCGTCACTCCATGTACCTGCACCACCCTGCCATAAATAAGTCCTTAAAAGGACTCGAACGAAATATGAAATCTAGCTTATGCATGACATCTACCAAATTATGCAACTTTCATCTGTGGCACAAAACCGATACAGAAACTGTACAGTCCTAAATATATGATGACTAAGCTGCATACCCGAAAGCAGCAGAACACGTCTCCAATAGAGTGAAATCATAGACACTAACATATTAAGTAGTTTCCTGTATTCATCTCACGCTTCAAAAACATGTTTGATGGCAGTATAATAATTAGCAATGTGAAAATAAAAAGCAATGTGATAATATTCGAGGTTCTAAGATGAAGAGGTATGCATATAAGAAAAAAAAATTATAAATCATCAAAAGTTGACATTAATCTTCTAGAGCTACTAAAGGACTCACCGCCAGTCAAGAAGAATGGAGGTGCAAGATTTGTGTAGCTGACCCAACTAGGTTGGATAAAGCTTATTAGTTGATTGATTAATTGCAGGTTTTCTATTTTACTTACTCCCTCCATCGCAGGAAAGTTGATGCATTTATCATTCACAGCATTTAGTCTATGATTTTTCTCTTCATGGTTAAATATGTCTATTTTCTAAAAATATTTTTCTTTTGATTTTTTTTAACAATTTCTTCTTTTTGAAAATTTGAATCAAACTTTATCATCTTTCTTGGGACGGAGGGTATATTATTTACTACAACAAAACAAAAAAATAAGTATAGCTAATAATATAGGGTTCAGATGTTAAGTAGAGGATGATTTCACCTCCCCAAAGCAAAAATTGCTTTCTGATTCTAATATCTGACGAACAATTAAAGCACCAATGTCACGCCCCCTCTGCTCAACCGGTTGACCCCTTTCTATCAGTGTCACATCAGCACCAAGTTCAGCAAGAACCAAAGAAGCAAACAAACCAGATGGCCCACTACCTACAACACCGATTTTTGGTTTTTTTACAGCTGGAGACTTGTATGATTCACAAGGGCTACAACAAGCCACCTCTTCTTCCCTGCTCTTCTGGAGTATGCTGAACAAGTCGAAAGAAACTGTTTCGTGAGGCTTATGTTCTATAAGGCCTACTTTTGGTTCCAGCCGTGAGATGAAATCCCAAGTGCGAGGTTCAAGTTCCAAAAGTTTGCCGGCATCCATGATCACTGTATAAACAAACTTGGGTTCCTTAAGTATCTGAAAGCAACAAAGGAAGCAGTCAATAACAAGCTTGGAATTCTCACGTTCAGCATTTTCTTAATGAACTACCACAGAAAGCAACATGATGGAAAAAGCCTTTAAACCTCATAATATTCAAATCTTTAAACTCTGCAGCCTTCCGATGCCTTTCTTGTAAGTATGAAGTAGTTCTTTTTTAAAATAAAAAAATATATCCTGGCAGAGCAATCATGTAAGGATATCTTTTCCAAACAAGTTCTTAATGGAAATGCCTTTCTTGTCATTTGAGACTTGGTCAGCTCTTCATTACTCTTTAATTTAAAGAAGACACTAGCGCATGAACCCCTGTGCCATGTTTATCATGGCTTTACATCCCTGTTCTTCCTTTCCACTATCATGTGTTTGTGAATGCCATATAGGAAACTAAGTACATAAACTTTAACTATTTTAAGTGGTTTGAAGACAGCATACAGACCTAAGTCTTGCAACCTTATCATTATCGCTTAAAGGGCTAAAGTCAAGCTGCTCTGCTCAAGACATTCTGAATAAATCTTACAGGTTCAGCTGGTTCAGGTTTAAAAATTTCATGCATACAGATGTAATCTATGTTCTGAAAGGTAAGTGCAAAGTTTCCTGTTGAGAGTACCAGGAAAGCTTAAAACGGAGATTAAGAAGAAAACAGAGAGAGAGAGAGAGAGAGAGAGAGAGAGAGAGAGCAGCAACACATTATCCCCTCAATAATTTAGATTAGAAGGCATCTAATGCAATAAATGGAAGCAGAGAATGACAACTAAAGAAATCTCGGATTCCAATCTTGGCCATAAGATGTAAAGCTCATTTTACATATATTGCAAAATTAACTGATTTAAAGATAATTCTTCTATTAACTGAATGGTCCAATACTAGTGTCATGAACTCAAATTATGTACACTACACTAGTGTAAAGGGAAACCAAGGTATCAACACTATGAAATATATATATATATATATATATATATAAGTTATCTGAAACATTAACCTTTCTTGCATCAAAAGACTTCCGCACGACAGTGAAGGCATCTCGTGGAAGCATTGAAGCAACCTGCCAAAGCAAGGAAAATAAGTTTACACTGTGCCAACTTCAGTAGAAACTAGGGGTGGCTCCTTTACTCTCGTACAATATCCCACAAAGAACAAATTTTGAGAGGCATGTGAAAAAGGATACTATTTAGATTTAAACACGTGGCTCATCACAT
>JBBYHH010081250.1:0-15379 GCA_038382905.1 Daphne laureola
TTAGGCTGCGTGGTAGGCTGACTCAGTTTCGCTGTGGCCTGAAACGCAGCGGCTCAAATTGCTGCGGCTCTAATCGCAGCGAAAGCTGCAGCTGCGCTGCGGTTAGCGTTGCAGCGAGCCACCTCCCACTTACGTAGTAGTTGGATGAGGTAGAGGGTCAAACTATTAGATGATAAAATTGATAAGGTAAAATTGCTAGGTTTAAAAAATTGAAGTGTAATTTTTGTAATTAAACCTAGAAGATAACAAAAACTGTAACGGTTTTATGATAGTTTTTGTAAGTTCCATCAAATCAAATTGGGTTTTTTTTTTAGAACTCCGAAAATGCTGTGGGTAAAAGTGAAAAATATGATAAATTTTAGAGTTTTTTATTTTTATTTTTTTTATTTTTTATTTTTTATAACATGGTCCATTCTAAGAACTTGAAGGAGAGTTATATAATCTTGCAATTTTAAAGAATGTTTCTAAAATTTCTTTAACCAAATTTTTTAAATTTACTAAAACCAACACAGTTGGTGTTTACTCTTTTAATTTTTTTCCAAATTTTCTAGATATCAATTATTTCCTCCGTTCAACTGTGATACATTTTAGTGACACTAAAATTAAAAAATACTATTATTAACAGGAAGGGTAATAAAATTAAGTAATCATATAAAACAAAATAAACTTTTTTAAAAAGAGAAGAGAAAATGATGATAATCAGATAAAATTGATGAAAAATACTTTTTCTTTTTTAAATGTATCAATTTTGCTAAAATAATCCAAAAAATAAAAATGTATAGTTCACGGGCGCGGCGGTGCGGATAGTAAGAAAAATAGTATCCGTCCCGCCTAGTGCGGGTACCCTATTTCGGGATTTTTATTCGGTTCGGATCGCGGGCAGAGGTGAGAACGAGCAGAGCCGAGCTTGAGCCCTGGCAGGCTCAGCTCGAATTCTATTCGAGCTTAAAATCAGGCTCGAAAGCTCGTGAGACTCGATAATGAATTTGTTAGGTTCGTTTCAGTTTGGCTCGATCAGGTTCGAACCGAGCTCGTGAGCTCGAAAATTCCCAATCTATGCAATAAACTGTTAGTTGTATTAGAAAAATTCGATTAATGGATCAAATATCAGAATTTTATTAAGAGCCGACATTTTTTAGGAAGGGTAAGGGTCTACGTACTATGTAGAGATAGAGAATACTTAATTAAAAATGCACTTTAGATATTTTACATAAGCTCGTTAAGGCTTGTGAGTTTTTCGAGCCGAACATCTCAAGCTCGAGCTCGACTCGTTAAGTAAACGAGCTTAAAAGTGGGTTCGTGAAGCTCGTTAGAGTTCGAACTCGAGCCGAGCTTGAGCTGGCTCATTTCATTTCTCACCCTATTCGCGGGTATCCGAGAGTGTTCTTATAATTTTTTTCGATATACAAAAAGATTTTTTAAACTTTTGTATTATAAATATGTAGATCTAGAGTATACAAAATAGTAAAAGTAGTTTACACAAATAAAATAAGAACATGACATTCCAAATCATGTGTCATTATTGTAAAAAATGAATTTTCACACATTGTATAAAAGAAAATTAATTTTTTTTTTGAGATTAAATATAAAATTTTAGATAATTTATTAATAAATAGATATATACGGATCAATTCAGATATCCATAAATTTTTAAAAATAGAACTTGTAAATTATCAATTTTTTTAATTCACAATTTTTTTAATTTTAGATCATACAATTCGGATTGGTTCGTTGGTTTTATGATTTTTTTAAACACCCCTATAAATCGTAGCGGACGAAGTGAGAGAGTATTCTCTAGTCACGTATTCGTTCCGACAAACAATCCAATCTGATTTTGACAGAATTCCACGATCCAATACAAGTCGAGATCAATCCCCCACTCGCACGCCACCGTCGTGTAGTACAGTCTCTCTCACGCGTCAAACCTCCTTTAGCACGTGCGAGCCTCTTCATCTTTCTCACCACCACCACCAGGTCCACCACTCTACACTGCTGCAGATTCCCATGGAAGGAAGTAAAAACAACATTGATTTCCCACACAAAACCCCTTCCAATAATAATAATTCCCCCAAATTAGGGTTTCTCCTCACTCTCCATTTCGCTGATTTTCGAACCTGAATTCCTCGTTTGATTCTATATTAGTAGTAGCCGTCAACCCCCCTGCGACCACTCCTCCGCTGTGATTCGTTGTTTTTTCCAACCTCCAATGGAGTCGATACTGGCGCGAGCATTGGAGTACACTCTCAAGTACTGGCTCAAGTCATTCTCCAGAGATCAGTTCAAGTTGCAGGGCCGGACCGTACAGCTCTCCAATTTGGGTAAACCTGCTTTGATTTGGATCTGAAATTGGGATTGGTTTGATTCGTATCTAAAGGTCGCGGTGCTCTTTTTTTGTAGATATTAATGGAGATGCTTTGCATGCCAGCATGGGATTGCCGCCAGCATTACACGTCACCACTGCAAAAGTTGGAAAACTGGAAATCATGGTCAGTTTGCTTTGTTCTTGACTTAGTTATTTTGTTTTAAAATTTCTGGAAATAAGTTATTCATTGGAAATAGTGGATTGATTTGTAGCTAAGTGGCGATCATGATTGATTCAGCATTTACTGCTTTAAGCAGAACCTGTTTTTGTCATCTCTATCTCGTTTGTGTGAATTTTTTTATGCAAGCTTAAATTTAAAGCAAGGTTGCATTTCTGATGGTTTGCTCAGGTATTACTCTTTCCAGTCTGAAGTGCCATCAGCATAGTTTAGTAGAGTACCAAGCTATTTATGATATAGTTTGTTCTTTGATTCTTGGATGCTAGCCTGAAACCATGTTTATTCTTCTAATAGCTTCCATACATCAGTAACGTCCAAGTCGAACCAATTGTTGTTCAAATTGATAGGCTTGATTTGGTTCTGGAGGAAAATCATGATGTTGATTTAAGTAAGAGCCCAAGCAGGTAAATTGACCATTCCCCTTTAACATCTTGAAGGAAACAATTAGCTGCTATTTTTAGTGAAGTAGTTGGTTTGGTTTGAAACTAATTCTTTCTTGGACTTGCAGTGTACAGCCATCTACTAGTACTGGAAAAGGGAGTGGTTATGGTTTTGCTGATAAGGTTGGAGCCTTGTCTCAAGTTTAAATGCTATAGCTAATTTCTAGCTCGTACTAGTAATTGGTATTCCAGCTTGATTCCTGAGATTTTAGCTTTCTTTTCCATGTATCTCGAGTGTTAAGATCTCTTTACCATTGCTACGTTTAGATGGCCTTTTCTGATTCGCTAAAAGGTTTATTAGTTCAAGCTATTGATGTACAGTGATTGTCACATTCTTCAAGATTTGTACTTAGACTATCAGGTGGCTTTACCCTCAAGATAAATGGATTATAACTTTTGCAAATTTTTATGCTGTCATATATCTCAAATTCGTAATAAGCATGTAGCCAATAAACTCAACAGACTTCTGATGGATGTGCTTCGTTTTATAGACTGAAAGCCAAAGAATGTCAAACCTGGCTGTCTAATATATACAAGGATTCATCATTGAGAGTATGATTTTGAAGGTGACATGTTTATCTCTGTTACCAGATTGCAGATGGAATGACTGTACAAGTTCGAACTGTCAATCTTCTGCTCGAAACTCGTGGTGCTGCTCACTCTGGAGGAGATGCAACTTGGTAGGTTCTTGACTGTTTTTATACGGGTTTGGCGGTTCACATCTGTCAGTATACCCCTTGTACATATAAGTCAAATTTTAGAAGTTTGTTATATTACTGCAATCTACGCCTATTCTTTCTGCATTATGGCAAATGTGAGCTGAAAAATACTCCCTCCATCCCACTTCAATTGATACGTTTTTTTTCTAGCATCTAATCTATGAAATGTTTTAATCTACATTTTGATCTACAATGATAATAACTTGTAGTATGTATAAGGTGACTCAGAATTTTTTAACAAATTCTTCCTAGTAAAAATTTAAGGAAAACCAAACGTAACCATTAAAGTGGGACTGAGGGAGTATCTTTTTAATGGCTTTATCGCATTGGAAAATTTATTTTGGTGTGAGTTCTGAATAATTCTATAAAGTAGCATGATTAAAATTCCATGTTACAGTGTCCTAAAAAATATTTTCCAACTAATGTTTGTGTGGTTCTGTATGGGCAGTATGAAATTAATACATCTGAATATTTCACGTCTTATGGATGCTTCCAAGATTTACTAGGCAAGGGAAATGTTGGAGATTTTAGGTTTTGTTTTTGTTATTTGTCACCTTACTTTTGTCTTTGATGTCCTCAATTTGAAGTGTTTTAGTTGTTTCTCAAGTCATTTTCTTGTAAGTACACTTCTCATTTATTATTCATGGTTTTCCCTTTTCCATTAGTACATATATGCAGTTTTCTTAGCTAATTTACGCTCTTTTAATGAAGTTCATCATCTTTGTGTTTCTATTTATACTGGGGCTTTAGACTTCTTAAGAGGTTTCTTAGTTCCTTTTCTTCATCATGAGCATGGCATATATTAACTTCTGCATCAAAATTCTATAGTCTTTGACTTTAAAGCCTTGGATATAATTATCATTTTTTTAACGCTGTTAGGGCACCACCTATGGCATCTGTCACTGTGCGAAACCTTGTACTATACACTACTAATGAAAATTGGCAGGTATCCTTTTCGTGTCAGTTGTTGTCAATTCTTTACTGTTTCTTTCAATACACTTTTAATGGTGATAATTTTTTTTCCTTACAGGTTGTAAATCTTAAGGAGGCACGGGATTTTTCCTCTAACAAAATGTCCATCTATGTTTTCAAGGTACTCTATGAATTTTTCTAGAAGGATCTTTTTTCTGTGCATGTCGTGTTGGGTTTTATGCTCTAATTCCTCCACCTTTTCATAACATGGTTCGCTTACTTTGCACAGCATGTCTCTACTTGGTAGCTAACAACAATGATTTCTTTTCCTACCAGAAACTTGAATGGGAATCTTTATCTGTAGATCTTCTGCCTCATCCTGACATGTTCACTGATGCTAATTTAGCACGTTCGCAAGAAGTAAATCAAAGAGATGATGATGGAGCAAAGCGAGTCTTTTTTGGTGGAGAACGCTTTATAGAGGGAATAGCCGGAGAGGCTTATGTAATGTGAATCAATCGTACCCTTCTGATGCTTACTATTCTATAGTTTCATTCTGTAGCATTGGTTTGTATTACATTTTGGATTTAATGTTAATTTTGATGGAGCAAAGCTTTCTTTTCAGATCACAATACAAAGGACAGAACTAAACAGCCCTCTCGGCCTTGAGGTTCAATTACATGTTACAGAAGCTGTCTGCCCAGCATTAAGTGAACCAGGTAACATTTCTATGATGCTAGGCTGCTACTGATTTTGATCAGATTCCTCGGAATCTTTAGAATATTCCGTTTATCTTGATCAGATTCCTCTCAGAATCAGTTTCTGCATATGCTTAGTAAAGAGTAAAGACAAGCCATCCTCTTTTCGTACGAACTTCAGTGAATATCTGCAGATGTCAGTAATCTAAATGTTCAAATACATATGCAGGACTCCGTGCTCTTCTTCGGTTCTTGACTGGGATATATGTATGCCTAAATCGAGGGGATGTGGATATAAATACTCACCAGGTTCTGGACATCTTACTGTAGTTTCAGTTTGTAATGCTTATGCGTTGCTGCATGTATGTCTTTATGTACACACACAAACACACACACACACACACACATATGCTTGTATGATTTCTTTCTTGAGGAATGCTCAGCCATCTATGTCCTTTGAATAGGGGTCTGCCGAGGCAGCAGGGCGTTCTCTGGTTTCATTTGTTGTGGACCACATATTTCTCTGCATTAAAGATGCTGGTTGGTTACCTTTCAGCTTGTTTACAATTATTGGCTTACTGAGATGCATGCTCAATTTAAAGTCTGGATTTACTCATTCAATATACTTGTCTGACTTTTTTAAACCTGCCTTTTCTATTTCTTGCTTCCTAATACTGAATTATTTATGAAGAATATTTTCTGATGTGTCAAATTTTCCTGTAGAGTTCCGGCTCGAGCTATTAATGCAGTCGTTGTTTTTTTCCCGGGTATGCTTCCCTGAAACATAACGTTTACACGCCCTTTGGTCTTACTTTTTGCATTAAAGTTTTTATTATTTTCCTTCTAGCATTTTAAGCATATCAAAAGCAAATTTCAGTTAATTTATTAATGGAACATTGAGTTAACATGATCGTAATTTGTTTCTGTTAGCATAGTTCAGAGTTATTTTAGTACGGAACACAAGCATGCTTGTAAAAGCTGTATGAAAACTCTACAAAATCGTATGTAGTGCAGTTTGATTCTTACACAAATGAAGTAAAATTTGATGATTGACTTCTTGGGCAAAATCCAATGATGTTGAGCAAGATGTTTTGTAGTTGTTGTGCAGCCTGTCTAGTACATGCCGGGTCTCCCATGTTTTGTGTCATGGGGATCTTGATTTTAGTGGAAAATGGGATGCCATTTACTTCTTTTACACTTGAAAACTGTGATTTTGATGATATGCCAAAGTTTATATAGGTTTTTATAGTGGAATAAACATAATTAGAAGAAGAAAAATTGGATGTGAAAGTTATCTGTCATTCATGTGGCATTACCGTCTTTGTCTTGTATTTCAAGGTGTTTGACTTGAAGCATCATGGTGTTAATCAGGAAGCTTATTATTTCCATCACTGAAATATGTTATGCTGGACTGTCACGTTTTTGTAGGCCAGCATCGCTGATGGAGAGAAGACCAGTAATTTGACCAAAGTGATGATAGGAGGACTCTTTCTAAGGTAAATATGTGATTGTACTGAATATTTTGCTTAATAAGTTGGCAGTCCAATTGTTTTTTCGTCTTATGGTTTGCGCATTTTTCTACTGTGTGTGGCAGAATACTTAACTACCATGATTAGTTTGTTACTGATTGGCTTTTGTTGGGGAGTGATGAATTCTTTTGTTTCCTTGGAGCTCTATTCTTTTTGTCCTTTGTGTGTTTTTTTATGACTTGAGAGTTTATTCAATATGACCAAAAGCTAAACTGCGCAAATTTTCTTTCTATAATCTTAATTAATTTGATAAGTTTCTTCGTTGTAAGTTGTGGTCTTTTGAAAATTATTATATAGTTAAAAAATGAAGGGAAAATGAAAAAGTGGAGAGAGAAAACTGGTGGGAAAAAAATTATATGAAAATTTTTGAAATCGTTTTAAGCCAAAAACACAATTGTAAGTATCTAGTCATCTTGAAGCAACCGAATTGTAGATGATACATTGGACCAATTTTGATATGTTTATATGTGTATGCAGGGACACCTTTTCACGTCATCCATGTACCTTAGTGCAGCCGTTGATGAGTTCTGTCACTGATACCAGTACAAATGTTCCTGAATTTGGTAAGAAAGATGTATACAGGACTGTTCAACCCTAGCATAAAACCACTGTTTAATTTGACATACCAAACTATAAATAGGCAAATGAGAAAAGGAATAGCTAACTCTTTCATAAGTGTGCCTAATGAGGAGAATTTAGAAAGTTAACTCAATGAACTAATTAAAATTTTCAAAAGATTACTTTATCAGAAAGAATGCATGCCACCAAAAGGGGGGAAATACGGAAAGTAGAATAAAACCATCAATCATGCGTATACTAATCTGTATCTGATACTGGAACAAGAGTTAACTCATGTGAGTACAGTATTCTTTTGTCATTTGAACAGGCAGGGATTTTCTTCCTCTAATATATCCTCTTAGTGAGCAGCCATGGCAGTCACCTGTGGGTGTTCCTTTGATATGTCTTCATTCTCTCCAAGTTCAGCCGTCTCCTGCTCCACCAGCTTTTGCTTTGCAAACAGTTATATGTTGTCAGTCACTTTTGGTATGCATCTAAATACATGGTGAATTGTCTATTTTCCATCCAGTTGTGAGCATCCTCCAACAATCATTTGCTGCTTCATTCAGGTGAATCTTCAGGAAGAGTCCTGTTTAAGGATATCATCCTTCTTAGCTGATGGTGTGGTCATTAATGCTGGCGCTGTTGTACCAGATTCATCAATTAATTGCCTTTCATTGGAACTTAAGGAATTAGATGTTACTGTTCCTTTAGACACTAAGAGATTGGATTGTCCAAGCAGCAACGGGGTCTTTCCCCTGCAAAACATGTTTTCTGGAGCTAGGCTTCACATAGAAAAGCTGTACTTTCAAGAATCGCCTTCACTAAAACTCAAGCTATTGAATTTGGACAAGGACCCTGCTTGTTTCTCTCTTTGGGCAGGTCAACCAATTGATGCAAGCCAGAAAAAATGGAAGGCTGGGGCTTTGCATGCTAGTTTATCTTTGGAAACTTCTGCTGGCTTAGGTGGTCAGTATTCTGTTGGCCAGAATTCAGGCTCATGGATGTGCGTAGAGCTTAGTGAAGCCACAGTTGAAGTGGCTATGATATCTGGTGATGGCAATTCACTAACTATAATTCCTCCCCCAGGTGGTGTTGTCAGAATGGGAATTGCCTGTCAACAGTTTTTGTCCAATACATCGGTTGAGCAGTTATTTTTTGTTTTGGATCTCTATGCATACTTTGGTACTGTTACGGAAAAAATCGCAGCAGTTGGAAAAACCAGAAGGTTGAATAAAATTATGTACGTCAATTCAAGCAAAAGTTTCACAGAAAAGGCTCCTTGTGATACTGCTGTAAGTTTAGTGGTCACTGACCTTCAACTTAGATTTTTAGAATCGTCCTCCATGAATATTCAGGAATTGCCTCTGGTTCAGTTTATGGGTAATGATTTGTTCATCAAGGTATCTCATAGAACTCTGGGTGGTGCCATTGCTGTTTCTTCTACATTGTCCTGGAAGTCTGTTGAAGTGGACTGTGTAGATGCTGAGGGAAAATTCGAGCACGAGTTTGCAGTAACGCCAACTTCTGCTGAAAATGGAACTCTGGTGAATGTGAATGGATATCATTCGCTAAGGCCAGTCTTTTGGATACATAACCACAAGATGCATCCATCTTATAGACAGTCAGCTGGAGCTCCCTTTCTGAACATAAGCATGGCACATGTTATTCCCTTTAATGAACGGGACAAAGAGTGCCATAGTCTAAGTGTCTCAGCTTGCATTTCAGGTGTTCGCTTAGGTGGGGGAATGAGTTACACTGAGGCTTTGTTGCATAGGTTTGGAATACTTGGGCCAGATGGTGGCCCTGGTGAGGGGCTCTCCAAGGGCTTAGAAAATTTGTCAGCCGGACCACTATCAAAGCTCTTAAGACCATCAATTCTTCTGGAAGATGATTTAGGATGTGGTATGGAGCAGAAGCAATGCAACATATTTGAATTTTGAATCAATGTGAAACTATTGTCTTCGTCTGTTTAGACTTTAATTGCAATGTCCTTTTCTTGCAGGTGGAACTCTAGGCGAAAAGAGAGATGGTGGCATATTCCAGCTTGGCTTTCCGGATGATGTGGATGTCTCCATAGAACTAAGGGACTGGTTATTTGCTCTCGAGAGTGCACCAGATCTAGATGAAAGGTGGTGGTTTGACCATCAAGGACAGAGCAGGGAGCATAGGTGTTGGCACACAGTTTTTCAGAGTTTGAGGGTAAAAGCAAAAAGTAACCCCTTCAACATGTCAAATTCTGGAAGGAAATTGCATGCAGTGCAAAAGTACCCAGTGGAATCAGTTACGGTGAGTGAAATTCTCTTCAATAGTGAATGCATCTACTATTTTTGCCTCTAGTTGAGTGGCTTTGTAAAATCAGTATTCTGTCGCTCTATAAACTTCCATCTAAATTTTGTAGTTTTCACACAGGTTGCTAAGAACCACATTCTCCATTTAGATGATACCTTAGTATTCTTAATATTTTGTGAAGAGTACACTTATGGGGCCTGGAAATCTGAGATTCAGATCTTTCCCTTCCCATTAAAAAATTTCAAATTTTCCTCAATAAGTGTCATCTTTAAATGTAACAGGTTGGTATTGAAGGCTTAGAGGTATTGAAGCCTCGAGCTCAAAAGGCCTCTCTCTGTTTTGTTTCACCTGAGAATGGCTCCAAAGAAAGCTTTCAGACATCTGGAGGAGTAAATTTTGAAGTCCGTCTGGTAACATCAGCAGAAAATTCCGAGGATGAGATGGTTAATTGGATGGCAGAAAATTTGAAATTCTCTGTCAATCAGCCGGTAATGATTTCTAACATCCCTGATGGTCTTATCTGACTTACTTTAGATAAGCGTTCTCTTCTAAATTATAGTGTGGTGTTTTAAATGGATTTCAGATTGAGGCTATCGTGACGAAAGATGAACTTAAACATCTTGCTAGCTTGTGCAAGTCTGAAATCGATTCAACGGGTCGGATAGTTGCTGGACTCTTGCGTCTACTCAAACTGGAGAATTCTGTTGGAAAGGAAACCATATATAAACTCAGTAACCTTGGTATGTCCAGTTCATGCATCTTACTTCACCCTATAATTGAAATTAGCATCCTCTCTGAAGCTCTTGCCTTCAGGATATGAGAATTTTCTACTGTGGGTCGTGAGGACTAGACATTCTTATATTGAGGTTTTCCATTGCGATTTTTTCTAAAAATGGTGGATGAGACTTGTGAGTTTTAGCAACTGTCCTGAGATTGCACATGGATCTATATAAATCCAAAGTTGCAGGTAGCTTGAGTGGCAGGCTGTTGTTTCTATTTCAATTTGCAGATGAAATTGCTTCATGACATTTTGGATCGTATCTGAGTCTGATATGAGCTGAATTGTTTCTCTGACCTTGTTAAGCCATTAGTAGGTAGGAGTCGGGGTGGTTTTGATGATTTGAAGAAGAAAAAAAACTTAATGAAATGAAGTTCACGAAGCTTCTTTTCTTTTCGAAGAGGGTGAAGCGAGTAGATCAAGTTGATTGCGTAGTTAGCTGACACGATGAGAGATTGAAGTTTTCTCGATAATAAATAAGTTAATACTCTTCGTCCCAGCAAATGTGATACATTTGATTGAGCATGAAGATTAAGAAACATTGTTGACTTGAGGGTAATAAAGCAAAGTAGGTATATAAGACAAAAGTAACTTGTTTAAATGGGAATCGAAATTGAGGCTAATAAGGCAAAGTTGGTGTTGACGGGTTTTCTAAAAAGGAAACATATTAGTTTTGCTGGGACAAACTAGAATGAAAAACGTATCAGTTTTGCTGGGACAGAGGGAATATCTTATAAAATGACCTAAAATGGGAGAAGCAAGAATTTAAGTAATAGATTATTGTTTCCATGGTCATGAAATGTTTGGTCTCTTACATTTTGTTTATAGTAACTTGGGTCTTTCTAATCCTTGCTTATGATCTTCTTTCATCTAATATTCTAGGAACGGAAGGCTTTGACAAGATTTTCTCTTCAGATAAGCCGATTGTGGGCTACGAAACTGGCAGCAATGGGCTACCGTCTTACATGAATCTTCCGACTTCTGAGACCCGAACCACAAAACTGGAATCAACGGTAGCTTCACTCGAGAAGGTACTTATAGATTCCAAGGCCAAATGTTCTGCGCTGATCACTGGCATTGACGGTTTAGAATCTTCCGAGGAACAAGTTAACAGCAGCATCAAGGAGCTGAACCATAAATTGGAGAGCATGCAGAAGTTGGTGGCTCAGTTGCGAGGTCAAATTTGATGGACCTACTTGGTAGCTATCAATTCTTTGTTGTACTGTAAAATATACAGATGGAATGCTCCTATCTTGTAGCGGTGGTCGATCATTCTTTTTGTACATAGCATTACAACCGAATGCACTTCGGTACATTTACAATTTTGTATAAGAAATGAAATCTCTGTTTTCTTGTTGTGGGCATGTTCTTGGGGCTGCTTGACATTGTTCATCAATCAGGTGAAGCCCTTGCTATGTGAAGATAGTCGCCAGAGTAAACTTGTGAAACAAGCAAGCGAGTGGTGATTTATTTAATTTATTAACTATATTATAATTAATGTTAGGTATATTAATACTTTATTAATAATAATAATCATTATGATTAGTTTATGATTATCAATTTTGGGTGTTTTAAGTTGTATAAATTTAGGGTAAGTTTTTTTTTACTACTGACGTTTAGTAAAAAGACTATTTTTGTATTTATTTTTTTACATGGTTCCCGTTGCTTTTTTTGTTTGTTTTCGACGTGTTTGTTTTATGCGAACGTGTCCTCCACTTGGATGGGATTAATAGGTGAGTTAATAATAAAATGGAGGTATTGAGGTGGGAAAATGGTGAGTTTGGCGGTAAAATAAGAAGTTGGGTAGCTGAGTCGATTTAGAGTTCTGATTTTTAGGGATTTCACTCTGTTGCAGATTTAGACATTCCAGGCTGAGGGATTTCAAAGATCGACGCGAGAGTGAGTTTGAGAGGAGTGTGAAATGGTGAGCTTACCTACTTCGAGCAGCGATTCAAGTGAGCTTAATAGGGAATATGTTGAGTATTACGATGATCTTTCACCTGCCAGAGCGAGCTCCGGCGATGGGATTAGCGTAATTCCGTCGAGTTGTCATTGCGGGTTGTCAGTTCCAGTCCAGACCGCGTGAATGCCCAAGAACCCAGATCGTAGGTTTGTTCAATGCCTTAGACGCAAGGCAATCGCGTTCTGGTTTCTATTTTTTCAGGAATTTGTCATTGCCGAGCAATGTTTATGTTGTATGGCAGTGTGATGGTGAGGGCTTATTTCAAATTTAGTGATCATTGTCGTTCTGAACTCTTATGGTGAATTGTAATTGCTTTACTTAATTTCGGAAGGTTTTTGTTGTAGGGTCAAGAAATTAGATGTGGGTTGTGGGAGTGGGTAGATCTCATATTCCGTCTGCAGGTTGTAATTGTGATTAATGACCTATTGAAGACAAAGAAGGAGTTGAGTAGTGTGAGGACGGACTTGTTGATGACATTGAACAAAAAAAAAGCTGAGATTGGGAGGTTAAAGCAGAGCTTTGTGGAGGCAAATGACTTTGCAAAATGGAGTACATATCAAATGTAAATGTGAAGCTACAGGATGACCTCAAAGCTTGTGATTTGGAGAATGAGCTGCTGCAGAGGAGTTTGAAGGGCCATAATTTAGTTGTACTCGTTGTAGCTCTTGTTGTAATCTTTACAACAACATTCCAATGTTTTAGGAAGCGAACATGTTACCTTCTGGTTGTTGTCATTTTGTAGTTAGATCTAAGAAGACCTTTGATTGTATGATTTTAGGTACCTTAAACTACTTCTATCGGTGACCTTATATGTGTGTTTGATGTTGTTAATGTGAATGTGATGTGCATGTGATGTTAAAAGCTTTGTTCTTGTGCAAGTTAGTTGGTACTTGTGAGTTAGTTATTAAATTAATTGAGGCATAAGCTGCTACATGTAATATAAGCAATGCAACCCAAGTCAGAAGTCTTAGATACACAAAATATCGTTCAACCAAAGATCTTATCCCTAAACTCCATCTGCATGCACTTGTAATTTAGCTTCTTCTTATACATCAATCTAAGTAACATGGAGTTACCTACATCCAGTTCCAAATCCACAAAAGCCTAGTAGAACACAAGTCACAAGTCTCAAATACTTTAAACATTATAAGTTAAATATAAGCCATGCATAAAGATGCACTACAAGGAGGATCTTGTGAACCAATTGGTTGTGATGAAGTTGTTTCACGGGATTGTCTAAGAGCAACCCCTCTACCTCCTCTAGCTGCCCTTCCTCCCCTTCCTCCTCTTACCCCTCTTATCCCTCTTCCTCAGCCAGCTTCAGGTATCTTTTCAGATGCCTTACTCAACGTTGTTTGGCCACTCTCCCAGACTGCAAACAAAATAGAATCACAACATGAAGAAAAGCATAAACTTCACAAACAGATGACTAATGACGAGGCTTACGTTGTACACTGTATTTCCAGTGGTTAAGTCAGTATAAATGCCTATCCCAGAGTTTCACACCCTTCTTGGACGTGGGTTGGTAAGCCCAGCTGCTCTACCTGAAAACTTCCCACTACCTCTGCCCCTAGCCATTTGTTCAAGGGATAGGTTGTAGGAGACCCATTTTGTTTCAGCTTCTTGTACTCTTGGTTGAGAACCACTTACAAAACCAGCCTTAAACAATGTGATGTTAATTTACTTGAACAACTCATTTTGATTTATATAAGCAAAAGGCATACAAAACAGAATCTTAAATAAAACAGAAATTATTACCTTAAAGATACACTTCCTCTTATTGTGCTCTGGTTGCGTACACTTAGAACAAAGTTGGAATGCAGTTTTTTTGGGTTCTTGTGAGGTTGTTGTGTCATCATTAGCCTCCCTCACTCTCCTTAGCTTAGGTCTACATGTCATCCTCTTAACCTTTGACTATGTATCTGGGAGTCTATCTGTCTTCTAACATACATTAGGCCCAACTAGTTGGAATGAATATTTGTAAGACTTCATAAATGCATCCATTATGCAGCACTCATCAACATATGATTCTAAAGGGTGATCTCTGTGTATAATGCAACATGTACGTAGCATGCTCACAAGCGATGCTTGTCAAGTCCCACTTCCCACATGCACACACCCTTTTGTCCAGGTGAATTGTATGCTGATCTAGGTCATAACTAACCTCATACCCATCAACTTCATAAAATGTAACCTTCCATATGTGATAATCCTTGACAGACTTGTCACCACCACCCCCGTTCCAGGCGCGGTGGAAGCATTGTTTGCGGAAGCGGAAGTCGGGGAACCGGGCGGTGGGCGGTGGTCGGTGGCGTCGTTCACTTAAGTTGTTTTGGTGGTCGGTGGTCCCAAAACCCGGTCCTCAATTTTTTTTTCTAATTTTCTATCGCGTTAAAAGATTTTAAGGCGTTCTAATAATGCTCTAAACCTGCACCCGAAACACGTTAGCGGTTTTACGGAAATCGCACAATCAGATAATATACAGATATTATGTTGAGCTTAGCTCAACCCAGATACACCAGAAATGAGTCTCGCCCACTTCGTTGGGTAGGAACTCCCCGAGAAAGATAAGACATACAGATTTACAGATCAGAATACAACAAATCATGTAATGCTGCCTACATGCATACTACGCCTACAGAGCCCAAAATATACCACACTATACTACTGCTGCTGCTGTTTGTAACAAACAGAAAGGTTAAACCGTTAGTCCAGACATAATCGTGCTTAACCAGAAAATATTCAGACAACAGAATATTCCTCTAGCCAGATTACCCCCCATCTCAGAATCAGAACCGAATACACTATCAGGGAGCCATATACCTTAGTACCAGAACTCACAGAATGACCTGACAGAACTATTCTGCGGTCGATAAACAGATGCTCCTGAAAAGTATAAGTTTATTAGGGGGTGAGTCCTCGAGAGGTACTCAGTAAGAGGGTAGGCACA
>JBBYHH010081360.1:0-15378 GCA_038382905.1 Daphne laureola
GCATTACAATGGCCGGATGCATATGCATCCGGGAATCAAAATGGAGCAATTCTAATGCCTCAGCATTACAATGGCCGGTTGCTCATGCATCTGAGAATCAAAAGGGGGCAATTCTAAGGCCCCAGCATTACAATGGCCGGATGCACATGCATCCGAGAATCAAACGAGGGCAATTCTAAGGCCCCAGCATTACAATGGCCTGATGAACATGCATCCGGGAATCAAAAAATGGCAATTCTAAGGGCTCCAAACCAGGGAAGATAACCAATTACACAAGATGCCCATTACCCAGTGGGTGACCTGGAGTCCTTCCAGTCTGACAGGTCCCGGTTAGGAGGGACATGATGGCCAATAGGCCCAAATCAAATCTCTAAGGCCTAAAGTGGGCCTATAAACCCAAAAATCTCACACAGACGCTTGAGTCAGCAACCCAGGAAAGGGGTCCCATTAAAAACTGCTGAAGGCACGATACACGAACACATTCATCTGCAAACCGAGGTCATGCCCTCAGCGCATTACAACATGATGGCTTGCATCTAAGATACATTTTCCACCTGTCCTCTGACACCAACCGCCTCTTTCCTGTCAAAGTATTACAGATGTTTCACTCTATTAGACAAGACTATATAAGTCTACCTCATTCCATCATTTGAGGTAACTATTCACTCTGCCCAAGGTCTGACACATTCTCATTACCCGTTATACTGACTTAATTATCGGAGAACCCACCGCCGGGCAAAACTCTGGTGTGGTCAACAGATTCTGTTGAATTGCTCAGGTTAACCCACCACAACACGGAGTTGAAGCTTAATGTGATCAAGACTAGAAGACAGAAACTCAACATCATGGTGGTCCCCATCGAGGTACTGCCACCACTTACAACAAAACTTATCTAACTAAAAAGACTTTGAATAAACAGATAATAATCAACGATCAACTCGTTGATAGTAACAATCTATCAATATTCCTCTTCCTTGGGAAGTTCAATCATTTAATGTTGAAGAATACGTCTTACAATACCAAATGATGTGTTGATATCTTAAAGCTTAAAAGAAAAAGCTTTGTGAAATAAGACTTGAAAACATAAAGACTTTTCTTGAAAAACACTTTGAAAAGTTGTAGCAGAGCTTGTGGATCAGATTCTTGTAACGTGAAGCTTGCTTTGGCTTGTGTGTATCTGAAAGTGTTTGAGCAGAGTAGGATGATGATCTTTTGTGTATGTGCTTTGTTCTCTTCGTATATGTGTCTCTCTTCTTCAAAATAATCCTTCTTCTCTTTATATAGGCTTCATGTTGCTTAAAAAAGGTGTGGACCATCTTCCTATTGATCTTCTAGTCGTTGGAGATCAATTCTCCAAATATCATTCCATGTAGTATACTTCTAAGCCGTTTGACTAATTTGAATAATTCGGGTCTTCAGCATCGTGTTGATGAAGACTAGATTCAGAAACTTTGATGAATTTCTTCATGCTCGTTCGATCAATTTTTGTGTTTGCTGACTTGCATACTTCTCATCCATCTTCCTCTTTGAACTTTGAGGATGATATTGAATTTCAGGATGATAAAACCTTGATAGTGTGGTGATTGTTGTTTGAGAAAAATACTATCAACACATTGATGAAAAGTGCCACCAACTGTTGCCTTGATTTATTTCCTTTTCTGATCTGATTCGATCTTCTAGCTTTCTAAAACACGATGATTTAATTTGGAAACATCTGATTCAAATGTTAGCGTCCTTCCTTGCGTTTTGCTTCATCAATTCATATGAATTTAACTAAGAAAGAAGTCCACATTAATCCAATTCAAAGATGAAATTCATGTATTTCAAAAACAACATGAAATATGTAAATAATTTTAAGCTTCTTATTCTTTTTGAACTGTTGCAATTATGTCCCAACAAAATATTTGTTTCAAACCAAGAGAAATAATATTTGAACAAGTCCTTTATCTTTTCAAAACTTGCACTTAAATACTTTATGTTTTGGAATCATGAAACGTAGAGGTTCAATACACACGACTTCTTTGCAGAAACTCAATTTCATTCAACTTCAGGGGTTGTTACAAGTGAAGGTGGATGCACCTTTCAGGCCAATCCTCTTATAGCTCGGGGCACCGTTTGTGACTCCACTTCGACCAATATCTATGACCAATTCTCAAGATGTTCTCATCAATGTGGCTGACCATGCTTAGTATCATGTAACAGCAATGTCCACAATTCAAGGCTTTGCTCATTTGGCCAAAAATAATTAGAAGTGTCAAATCCTTCTTTTTCTACCATATTTTCCTCACATATTTAACATCAATTTTCAAAAATTTCTAAATTCTTTTCAGTTTCTAAATAAACACGTCCTTCAGTGATTACAACTTGTAGGTTGTGTGATAGTGGATTAGATGACACAGATCATATCTTCTTTGAATTTCAGTGCTCTAGACACATACTTCTTGTTATGCATGCTCTTTGCTTTGAGCCTCGCCTTATTCCTTATTGTTATTCATGCTCCTTGCTTTGAGACTCACCTTGTTCCTGGTCTAGACTTTGGAGATGTACGATGAAGATTACAAGTGTTTGAAGAATCAGGTAAGGAAAATGGCAAGATCTTGCATAGCATACTCTATCGTGGGGATTAGATGTAGTGTTTCTAGCACGACACTTGTTTTTTCATTCTTGATTTTGAGAGTTCTTACTGTTCCATTTTCTCTTTTTGTAAATGGCACTAGGCTTCTGCTTTTATAAAATTTATGGATGCGATACCACTCTTTTCCCAAAAAATTAAGAATGTTAACCCTTTTATTTATTGGTTTTTTCTTGTTTTCAACATCAAAATTAACGCACATCTGGAGACTTGCCAACTCCAATAACGTAGATGCTTGCCGACTCTTCCTATAAACAACTAAGAATTAACCTTTTTCCCCCCAAATCCTAAAACGCGTCAGGCTGGAATGCCAGTGGTCACGATGTCACATCATGCTTCTTTCTAGTGCTGAAGGCTAAAAATATGCAGTTGCAGGAATTTGACTACAGACTCAGACCTACACATTGTGGTGAGACGAGTTCATATTTAGTGATGACGTACTCTTGCATAAACAGTCTGGTAATGGATTTCCATAGAAACCCTCCTCCGACAAGAATTTATCCATTCCTTTTGATCCCGGGGAAGGACCTCTGCGTCTCCTTGGTGCTCCTTGCCTGCAAGAATCAACACAAACATACAATTTTACATGCATTATGTTCACCACTTCAAACAAATAAATCACTATTATTGCATGGACAAATAATCCGTACTAAAAGAACTTTTGAGGTCTATCGTATTGACAGTCATGATTTGGTTTCGGGTTGGGTAGGGGGTACTGAACTTGCAAGAGACGTGCAGTGGCTTTGACGCTGTTGGCATCCATATGCTCATAAAACACCTGGATAGCTACAAAAGTGTCTTTAACTTTAGACGATGCAAGAAAACAGGTCATGTTTTTCATAAAGAAATGTAGCAACTAGGGGACGGCAATTTTATGAACCATGTACTGTCAATTACTCGAGTTTGACGGAAGAACTGACTATTTCAATTAGCCAGTTATCTACTTGCAAAACAAAAATGTTTACACGGAATAAAAGTCATAGGAGGACAAAAAGGGGATTTTTCATGCATCCAATGAAACATGTCTCTCATTTTCAACAAGTGATGTATATTCACAAGGGGGGCAGAAAGTCCATACAGTCTTATGTGCATCTCAGTAATATGAGTAGATAATTTTCCGCCTTCCTTGAAAATCCCCTTCTCAAGTTTATCAAACACCGGAACAAGAGCTTTCCTAAAGGGTAAAAATGCAAACAAATATCACTGTTGCTCTCTTGAAAGAGCACATAAATATATAAAGGATAAAAATGCATACCAATATCACTGTTGCTCTCTTAAAAGAGCACATACCTATATACATATGCTGTTCAATAGTAGAACAATTTGCTTACCTATCAGGGGTGATTGTTTTACGATGTCCAAGAAAACGACGATGCCCTTCAATTGCCATTGCGATGTCTCCACTATATGATGGGATGAAGACATCACTTTCAATGGAAACAATGTAGTCAAGTGCAGCCATCTGAGATGCATGGTTAAGAAAAGGCTTAACCTCTTCAACTGATGCCAACGTTTCCTGCAAAAAATATCCAATGATGTGGAGGACCAGACAGGTTAATGATGCTTTATATATAAAGACATTTGCACATGAAAAACCTGTAAACTCTCTTTCAATCTACCATATTGCCTCTTTTATGTGTATCTTACTCTGAACATAGAAGTATTCTATTTCTCTGTTCCTGACTATCAATCGTACATGCACTTGCTAACGAACTATAGGTTCTCAGGTTACATTGAATGACACTACTAAATTCAAGCATTCTTAAAAATCAAGTCAAACCATCAACAAGCAGAGTTAACCCATGTGGTCCGTAGTAAGCTAAATAATCTTATAATCCATTCCTGTTTCTAGGAGACTTATTGCTGTTATTGTTTTTTTAAAAGTTACTTTATGCATTAGGCTCCACCAGATCAAGAAAACATCCTTTGAAAATGTAAGATTTTCATCACATAATCAAATATCAAATGAATAGAAAGTGGTGCAAATAGTGACGCATGAATTCATAAAACACAGATGATTGAGAGAAGCTCACTTTTCTCAACCTTCAAAAGGATAGTTTCCTACATTTATAGGACTAACTAGGTGAATATAAAAACTGTAATCCAAAAGTTCTATAACCACTTGAGGCAGTAATAAACAACACAAAAATGATGATCTGTCACATTGAAAAACTTTGAATCATTACTTGAAACAAAACGATATCAACATTTTTTCCAATAGACTTGTTGGTAAGCTCAGAATAATGTTGATCTTCATCTAAAATATTTTCAATAGGCTTGATTAAAAAATGTTGCAGAAAACCCAAACACTAGCTAGATCCGTTGCTCATACTGCCAATATAGAAATATCTATTGATGCAAGCTCCATACCTTGCTCATTAACAAAGGATAACGAAGGCGCAAATCAGCAAGACGAGATTCACCCCCATAAACTTCTTGAGCAGCAACATATACAGGCGTATTTGAAGGATACCCTAAAGCCCTGAGAAATATTCCGACCTCCTTTGGTGTCAAAGGGCAATTTCCTTTACTTCTCTGTTCCCTGGAACTCATACCCTTTGCTTTCCAGGAGGCAGTGTTTTCCCTGACCTCTCAGAAGATATTAATAAAGATAAGAGCCAAAATTCTTATATGGAGATATGATGTGATGCGAACTGAAGAGCTTTTTTCTAAAGAAAGCAGTTCCAGTCATCACCCATTCCGCCAAAAGGATTCCATTCCATGACAGGATGGAAATCCTTATTCTGTTGGCAGAATATGCTAAGTCGGTTGATGTTATCACTCTCATCTGCAGGGTGCAAAGAATGCTGAAATCCCATCCATTTGTCATACACCGAGTAGCCTGGGGTTATAAAACTAAAGTCTAGAAAATGAAAGAAAAATGACTTTAGCAAGCATTTGCATGCAACATTGTGTACCTTATCTTTCTCAGTTCTTGAGCTTCAGCATTTGATAGTCCATGTGCACATCCACTCAGGGCTAACATGTCTTTTCTCATAGCGCAAATGCAGAGCTATAAATGGACCATTGGATCTCATACGATCAACTAAATACTGCAGGGTTGCCAAATTGAGAATTTTTATGTAGTACGGAAGTGGAAAAGAAAACTGCTATAATATTTAGAGAGCTTAAGATCTTATTCAAGGTAGTGGTTAGGGAGATAGGAGTTGGGAGGTTAGGCAGATTATAAATACAAAGTAGTTGAATAATTCTAACTCTAACACTCCCCCCAAACTGGAGCATACATATTGTAGACTCAAAGCTTGTTAGATATAGATTTTATTTGAGTCCATCCAAAAGCCTTGGTAAATAAATCAGTAAGCTGGTCTTCTGAGTTGACAAATGGTGTTTCAATCAATCCTTCTTGAAGCTTATCATTAATAAAATGACAATCAACTTCAATGTGCTTCGTTCTTTCGTGAAAGACTGGATTAGAAGCGATATAAAATAGCAGCCTGATTGTCACAAATTAATTCCATAGGATTTGAATGTTCAAGACCGAGATCCATGAGAAGATGTTTTAGCGAAATCAGTTCACATGTGGTACATGTCATTGCTCTGTATCCATATTCAGCACTTGAACGTGCAATAATAGTTTGCCTCTTGCTTTTCTACGAAACCAAATTTCATCCCAAGAAAACGCTGTATCCTGAGGTAAATGCTATCATTAGATCCTGCCCAATCTGCATCAGTATAACCTTAAATGTGAGTGTGACCATGATTTTGATATAGAAGTCCTTGTCCATCCTGATAACTGCATCCCAGTGACTAGAATAGGGAGAATGCATAAATTGACTTACCACACTTGCAACAAATGAAATATTTGGTCGAGTAACAATTAAGTAGTTCAATTTACCAACAAGTCTCCTATACTTTCCAGGATTTGCTCAATATTCACCTTTCTCAGTATTGAGTTTGACATTTGGTTGCATGGGGTTCTCAACTGGCTTTGCTCCTATCAGACATGTTTCTTCTAATAGATCGAGAACATATTTCCACTGTGATAAGCAAATTCCCATTTTAGGATTTCCCACTCGATCCCTAAGAAGTACTTTAGGGGACTGAGATCCTTCATTTGAAGCTTAGTTTTCAAGAGATTTCAGAGAATGTATGCTCACTCTATCATCACCATACACAATCAAGAGAATTCTACTAGCTCTGGAGTGTCGATAAAACACAAAGTGATCAACACCACATCGTTGTAAGCCAAACTCCATAACAACTATATTGAACTTCAAGCCATATATACTTGTTTAGTCGACACACCAAGTTATTCTCCCCCTGAACAAAACAACCCCTGAGGCTACTCCATATAAATAGTCTCTCAAGATCAGCATAAAGAAAGGCATTCTTTACATCAGGTTGGTGTAATGACCAATCATAAGTGGCAACAAAATCAATAAGGGTTCGAACTGATGCTAACTTAGCAACAAGTGAGAAGGTCTCAGTATAATACATAACATAAACTTGTGCATACCCTTTGGCCACCAGTCTAGCTATCAACCCATCAATTGTGCCATTAGGATTTATCTTGATATTGAACACCTAACGACATCCTACCATGATTTAATATTGTTGAAGAGACACGAACTTATTAGTCAACAGAGCAGTCATTTCTTCTTCCATGGCTTGCCGCCATCCTGGATGATCCAAAACTTCTGAAAGAGACTTAGGCAAAGGTATGGATGACAAAGTAGACACAGGCATAATGTGATGATGACAATTTGTTATAAGAGACATAGTTTAAGGGGTGAAGTGTAAGACATTTTTCCTTTCCGAAAAGCGATTGGGACATCCAAGTCATATCTGAAGGTGGAGATGATGTTGGAGAGGGTTGAGAAACATCCGATTGCACTTCTTGTCAAGGTCGGCGAGAATACACCTGCAAATCAGGATGAAACAGACATTCTAATGAGGATGGATGATTATCTTGGAGATTTTCAGAAGGTGGAGTTGTGTCTAAGACATGACTCACAAAAGGTGTATTTGTTATGTCTAGAATAGGAGTGGGAGACACCGAAGGTGTTATAAAGGGAATAGGTAAACATTCAATCGTATCACCAAAAGCATGTTGCTTATCAAAGAACTATGGTTAATCCTCGAAGAATGTAGGATCGGCAGAGATAAAGGAATGATGCAAGAAGGCACTAAAGCACTTGTAAACTTTTTGTTGACGAGAGTAACCAAGAAAGATGCACTTCAAAGCCCTAGGGTCAAGTTTGTCAGTTCCAAGCTGATGTTGATAAGCAAAAAAGACACACCCAAAGACGCGAGGAATAACATAAAAAGGGGTTGATCAGTAAAAAGTGTGGAGAATGGAGTTTGACCAGCCAAAACAGATAATGGCACTCTATTGATAAGAAAACATGCAGTTAAAACATCTCCCAAAAGAACTTGAGTACACTCATGCGAGTCAATAGAGTAAGGGTTTGTCTCTACAATGTGTTGATTTTCACTTTCTGACACTCCATTTTGTTTAGAAGTGTATGGGCATGAGGCTTGATGAATGATGCCTTGTGCTGCATGTAGCTAGAAAATGAGTTAGAGAAATATTCTCTAGCATTATCAGTGTGAAGAAGATTGATTGAAGTTTCAAACTGATTTTGAACTTCTGCAAAGAAAATGCGGAAGATGGAGAACAATTCTGATCGATCTTTCATCAAATAAATTCAGGTCATTCGAGAAATCATCCACAAAAATTATGAAATACCAAAATCCCAACCTAGAGGTGACACGACTAGGACTCCATATATCTGTGTGAACTAACAAGAAAGGTTTGTTAACTCTTTTGTTGACTGTAGGCAAAAAGGAAGATCGGTGATGTTTTCCAAGCTGACATGATTCACAATTTAAGCTGGGAAAAGAGCCGAGATTAGGTACTATTTTCTTTAGATTCTTTAAGGATGGATGACCCAAGCGATTATGAATTTGTGAGGACGCTGAAACTGAACATGCCACTAGCAGGTGTGATTCTTCAAAAATGTATTATCCATTCGATTCACGGCCCTCTCTATTCGTCTTCCCGCTCTTCAATCGTGAATGACAACATGATTAGGAAAGAACGAAACCGAACAGTTCAATTGCTTGGTCAATTTACTGACAGACATAAGACTGATTGGCAATTTTGGGACATATAGAATACAGGGTAAAGAAAGAGTGGAGCTCGCGTGAGTAGGTCCAACACCTTTAATTTGGACTTTAAATCCATCTACAATGACAGTATTATCATACTGTGATGGTAGTAATGGAAAGTTATGGTTGAAAAATGTTCTTTTACCTGAGATATGATCGGTGGCACTAGAGTCCAATATCCATAATTGGTGGCACTAGAGTCCAATATCCATAATTGGTTTTTAGGATGTTGAGACAAATAACAAGATTTTGGGTTACCTAAATGAAGCAATTCCATAGTAGAAGAAAGCCAATTGTGCAGACTTCTACTCTTGTTACCGAGTGCTCCTCTTGTGATAGAGTGATGGTAAACTCTGGAATCCGGAATATCCCGAAATGAGATGTGTCCTTAGAAGGGAGGAACCAAGTGTCGTGAATTCTGACACCGCAAATGAGTTGTCAAGATTTGACATTTTTCTTGACTAATTGATAATAACAGAGAAACAGCCAATTGAGCCCAAAGCAGTCCAAGATGGAGTTGGAAACCATAGGCCGAGATGGAGACTTGAAATAAAGAACTTTCTTAGCTTTGGAGGTGGGCGGAACCATAGTTACTAGATACCTGATACACTCTGATACGGGGTACGGGTACGGGTACGTGATTCGTCAATTGAAGAAGAATCAGATTCGTGGGGGTAGTCTCATCCAAGACATTTGACGATCCAATAATTAAGGGTTTATTTGTAGATATTAGAAATTCTGAAGGACTTTTTCGCTAAGAGGAAAAAGTTTAGTGGTTTAAGAATTGAAAGAAAAGCGACTGAATTTACATAAAGTAAACTTAGAGGATCTATTTGTAAGACTAATAAAAAGTTAATGGCTTGCTAGTAAAAAACCCTAGAAAACCTAAATTACAGCTCGTTTTTTTTTCGTTTTCCGCCTCCATCTTCTTCAAACTCGTATGCAACTCGTAAACTCCAGTAACGCCACAACCCTGCCTTCACTCTCCCGTTGGCCCCTGGCTCTCTTCTTCTTCTCACAGACCAATTCGCGTCCAAGGACGAATCAGTTCGCGTACCCCGACAAATCAAAACGCCCACGTACCGATTCGCGGTACACAGGGCAACCCAATGTATGTGGTAACTATGGGCGGAACAAAATCCGACAAAGTATTCGAACTCCTATCATTACAGAATATTGGAAGTCTTTGGCAGACGATATGGATGAGTCTGCTGGTATAGAAGCTGAATATCACCACAAAAATAACAAGGTTACTGCTAGAAGGGTTTTAGGTTTTCAGCAAGGCAGGACTTGGAAGGGTTTTCAAGATTTACTAAACATGGAATTGAGGGAGTTGTGCCTTCTGAACTTCTTCCAGCGGAAGTGAGATTAAAACAAATGAGGAGCAAAACTGGACAGAACTAAAGCCAACCTAATAGCTTACAGAAAGTAACAGAACCGGTCCACCATTATCGGACCAAATTGGAAGCAAATTAGACAAGTTCTGGTCATTTTTGTCAAGAAATGACACCAGAAATAGATTCAGGAGGAGAGGGTGACTAGACCCCATCAAAATGCCGTCACCGGAGCTCGTCGGACGTCGAAGCCTGACACCCACGCGCCGGTGCATGGGTGGTTTCCGGCAACACCGTTGATGTGGCTGAGTTTGCCGGTGGCCCCTGGTTATGATTCTAACTTCAATTTCTGGGTTTGGTAAGTGTTTGTGGGGTTTAGGTAATGAGCGGTGACTGTGGCTGAAAGAAAATGAGGCAGAGAAGCTTATTACTCTGATACCATGCTATAATATTTAGAGAGAGCTTAAGATCTTATTCATAATAGCTTGATATCATCCCTATATGTGGGAGATTACGAGTAGTTATGGAGGTAGGTAGTGGTTATCGAGATAGGAATTGGGAATGTTAGAATTAGTGTTGTTAGTTTCTCTATTCCTATTACTTCTAGGACTCCTAGTATCTTTAGGGTTAGGATTCCTACTTCTTTCAGTTCTCTGTATTCTATTAGTATGTATAGCATTCAGAGGGTTGAGTGAATTATCAAGCCCTCAATCCATCTTACAAACAATCTTTTCATGGTATCAGAGCAAGTTTTCCTGACTTGAACATCTTCTCTCCCTCTAGCACGCTAAAATTTGCCACACCTCACCTCCGCCATAACCAAAACTCTCTTCCATCAGCCAAACCCTAAAACAAAACTTGCAGTAGTGACCAGGAGGCCAGGGCGACCAAAATTCCACCGCCGTTGGCCTCCTCACACGCCGGCGCATGTGCGTCATGCGATGCCATCCATTGTCCTCTGATGGCGTCGAGTTGATGGATCAGCTCACCTCAGTCTTCTGAATCGATTTATGGTACTAGAGGTATGCCAATAGTGACCCGAATATGAGTTTCTTGTCTTCCAGTAATCCGACGTAAGTTCTTGCGTCTTCAGATTGTCCATCCTGCATCGTCAGCAAGTCTAGAGTATGTCAAACTCCAAGGATTCCACAACATCAACAATGTCTTCATCGACGCAGTTCAACAGCATCCATATCACCAAACAATTTCTCAATGGCTCGAACTATCCATTCTAGTCCAACAATGTTGAGCTATTCTTTAAAGGTTAGAGGAAGGTTTCTCATCTGACATCTAGTCCTCCTACGAATGAGAACCTAGTAGAAAATTGGCAAGTTGATGATGCACAATTGTTGCATATCCTCTTTGATTCAATGAAACCTGCAATTTCAAATTTATTCTCTCATGTCAATACATGCAGAGAGGCTTGGGAGTTTGCCAAGTTGTTGTATTCCAGCAATATGCTTCGGGTCTATGATGTACTCGTTGAATTGTTTCACTCCAAACAAGAAGGTTTTGGCAAAGTCAAATGTGCATCTGAGGAATTCAATACTTTGCTGCCAATTGCATCTGATGTTAAGAGATGCAAAGGCAAAGGGAGCAGTTAGTAATAATGACATTCCTTGCTGGATTGAAACCTGAATATGAGCCCGTGAGAGCACAGATACTTGGTGGAGAGAATCTTTCGTCCTTGGCTGAAGTTTATTCCAGACTTTCTCGTTCCATGGCTAGAGAAAGTCCATCCAATACCAATCTTGAAAAGTCAGCACTTGCATCACAATCTAATTGGTGAACTAGAGGAAGTCGTGGTGGTCGTGGTGGTCGTAGTGGTAGAGAGAACGCCCCCATTGCACATATTGTAATAATAGTGGGCATGAAGAGGAAACTTGTTGGAAGAAACACCCTGAGTTACGTGCAAGCTATTATGCATCATTTGAGGACCATCCTCCAACTAAAATTCACAATCATCCATCACTTTGCCTCAAGATGAGTATACTAAGTAGATGCAATATAACTCAGCTAAAAAAGCATCATCTTCTTCTATGGCATCTCTAGCTCATCAAGGTAATCCAACAGCTTATTATATATCTAGTTCTAGTAAAAGGTCATGGTTCCTAGACTCTGGAGCCACGGATCATGTTTCAGGTAAAAGAACCTATTTTGACCATGTGTTCCCTTTACCTTCATCTCATAATAATAAGCGTTGATGGTTCCGCTGCTATCATTAAGTGTGTTGGACCTTCTCATCCTAGCTCTTCTCTCACTCTACATTATACGTTGTTTGCCCCAAATTTTCCACTCAATCTTATGTATGTGAGCAAATTGACAAAACAACTATATTGTTATGTTTGTTTCTTTCTTGATAATGTCATCTATATATATATATATATTACTAATACAGGACCCTCCCTCCTTCAGAGGGCTCCTGATGATAACACGTCATCAACAGATAAGGCCCACACCAAACAATCCGTCGAGAAAATAAAAATACACCCATTGGGAATCGAACATCGGTTCTCTAACTGTATAAACCAAAACTTTATCCGTTGGGCCGTTAACTTAACTTATATTAACTTTTATCAGTTATCTTAATAAGTTAAATAAATTCCAAAATGCTATTCTACCCAAATTTCAAATTATACTCATAGTCTTGGAAAAATTATAACTTTGTAGCATATTTTGAATCATATTAATAATAAATAATATCATTTTAATTATTATAAAATTGACAATTAGACCTAAAGTTTCTTAAAATAAAACTTTTTCTCGTTATTTTTAAAGACACAATTTATCATTTAATTAGAAATGTTTTATTCCTTAAAGTTTTATACTTAAACTTTTTCAAAAATTAGAAAAGATATACAACTAGCCTCTCAACTACACTTTTATATATTAACGTATTTAGCCTTGAACTTTTGGAGAACTTAAAAAAGATAAATAATTATTCCCTAAACTTTTAAAAACTTAACAAAATAGTCCCTAAACTTATAAACTTTTATCATTAACATATTAAAATAAAAGTGGCTAAAGTGATTTAACTTACAGGGACAGAGTGTAAACTTTATAATTAAACCCATAAAATTTTACAAATTGACCCCCTTACATTACAAATTATATTCATATTTTTGAAAAAATTACAACTTTGTAGTATATTTTCAATTATATTAGTAATAAATAATATCATTTTAATTGTTATAAACTTGACAATAAGACCTAAAATTCTTTTTTTTTTTTAAATTCATCATTTTTAAAGACAGTCTACCATTTAATTATAAATTTTTATACATTAACATATTTATTCATTAAAGTTTTACACATTAAAGTTTTCTAAAAATTAGAAAAGATACACAATTAGTCTCTCAACGGGTAAAGTGCACCAATAGTCCATTAACTTTAATGTTTGTACTATCGTAGTCACTTTTTAACTTTTTGTACTATTGTAGTTCCGTTTTAACAGTTTTTCTTCATTTATAGTCATTTTTTGATGTTTTACCGTTAACTTTAACGAACTTTTTAGAAAAATGACAATTTTAACTATTTAAGTTTAAAAAAAAAAATCTATTTGCACCCTAACTTTTTTAACTTAACATTTTAATCACCTCCAAATAATTTTAAACTTAACAAATCTACCCAAAAGTTTTCAAACTTCAATTAAACTACCAGACCCGCCGGCCCACCGCCAACCACCGCTGGACAGCCAGACCGCCGCCGGAAACTCTGAAATTGAAAAAACAAAAACACTGGGAGGTTGATCGGGGCCTAGGAATGCCGATTCCCGACCGAGAGCCGGTGAATCACGGCCAAAGGCCGCCGAATCGCAGCCTCAGGCCAGTGAATTGCGGCCCTAGGCTGGCGAATCGTGACCCTAGGTCGTGAATCAGTGACCCAGGGCCTCGATTCGTCGGCCTTGAGCCACGATTCACCGGCCCTCGGTCGCGAATCGGCCTCCCTAGGTCCCGATCTACCTTCCGATTTTTTTGTTTTTCAATTTCAGAGTTTCCGGCGGTAGTCTGGGAGTTCAATTAAAGTTTGAAATGTTTTTGGTAGATTTTTTAAATTTAGAATTGTTTAGTGGTGATTAAAATGTTAAGTTAAAAAAGTTAGGATGCTAGATTTTTTTGGTAAATTTAAATAGCTAAAAATATCATTTTCCCAAAGAAACGTTAAAATTAACGGCAAAACATCTAAAAATGACTATAAATGAAGAAAAAAATTTAAAACGGGACTACAACAGTACAAAAAATTAAAAAGGGACTACGATGGTACAAACATTAAAGTTAATGAACTATGGGTGCACTTTACCCGTCCCTCAACTACTAAAAGTTTACAAAATAGTTCGTGAAGTTTTTTACACTTTTATATATTGGTGGGTCCTCCATCAAAAAATTATAATTAATCATGTACTCCATTCATCCCAGCAAAGATGATACATTTGACTGGGCACGAAGATTAAAAAATATTATTGACTAGAGGGTAAAAATATAAAGTAAGCATATAAGACAGAAGTAACTTTTTTGAGTGGGAAGATAAATGAATTACAATAAGGTAAAGTTGATGTAAAAATATTTCCTTTTAAGAAAACATATCAATTTTGTTGGAACGACCCAAAAAAGAATATGTATCAACTAGGACGGAGGGAGTATAATTTAGCGCAAAGTCACGTACTCACATAAAGACCTTAAAACCCATCAACTTAGAAATTAATATATCTCACATTACCTAGAAAACTTAAAGAACACTCACATCTAACACTATAAATACCTCTTAAGAGACTCTCACTTCTCATCATGTTAAGCTTGGACTCAATATTTGTGTCGTCTGTGGGAATCCGGGCAAAAGACCCAATGGATACCACACTTGTACTTTGTGATTCGAGAAAATTCCTTTGAAGAATAGTATAAGATTTTTCATATGTCATCCGAGTCCATCATATGTCCTCCGGGGCCATCACACGCCCTCTGGGTGATTATAATGTCTTTTGGGGCCATCAATACGTCATTCGGGTCCATCAATACGCCTTCTGGTGCCATCAATATTATGACCTTCAGGGCTTGGTCCCTTCGGGGTCGAGAAACATTCTCGGGGAACAACTCTCGGGTCGAGTAACGTTGCCGAGTAACATGGCTGAGGAACATGGCCGAGGAACATTCCCGAGGACAAAGTATAAACTTTATAATTAAACTTATAAAATTTTACAAATTGACCATCTTACTTACAAATTTACATACTCATATAAAGACCTTAAAAACTCATCAACTTAGAAACTCACATATCCCACATTGT
>JBBYHH010081471.1:0-15367 GCA_038382905.1 Daphne laureola
TGTTGTCACCGGAGAATTTACCAACGGGTTGACCGTTGGTACGTACCAATAGGTTAAATTGCCCGTTGGTTCAGCTCGTTGGTTTTGACAGATTTTCTAATAGTGGTATGGATTGAAGCAGGCTCCAAAACAGTGGTTCCAAAAGTTCTCTTCAACATTAAAAAATTATGGTTTTATGCAATACAGAGCAGATTATTCACTATTCACTAAAAGGGAAGGTCAAATTTTTATGGCACTTTTGGTGTATATCATAGTTGCTGGAAATGATACTAAGTAGATTGAGGAGATGAAAAGGTATCTACACAACACTTTCAAGATCAAGGATTTAGGTAAACTCAAGTACTTCCTCGGACTTGAGGCTGCAAGATCATCATTAGGGATATTTCTCTCACAGAGGAAGTATGTGCTAGACCTTTTGCAAGAGACTGGGATGGAAGAGTGTCAACCAGTTGCATTTTCCATTCAGCAACAACATAAACTTTGAGAAGCATCAGGAAAATTCTGTGTGGATCCAGGACAATACATAAGGTTAGTTGGCAAGTTGCTCTACTTAACAATCACAAGGCCTGATATTACCTATGTAGTGAACTTGCTTAGCCAATTTATGAAGGAACCATTGGAAGAACATTTGGAAGCAGCCATGAGAGTTCTAAGATACCTAAAGAACTCCCCAGGACAAGGATTGTTGTTCCTAACAAACAACAATTTGGAACTAACAGGTTTCTGTGATGCTGATTGGGCTAGTTGTCCAAATACAATAAGATCAACAACTAGATTTTTCACTAAGCTGGGTGAGGCACCTATTTCATAGAAATCAAAGAAGTAGCAAACTATTTCTTAGTCATCTGTTGAAGCAAAATACAGATCAATGGTCAGCTTGAAAAGTGAACTAATCTGGCTCAAGGCACTTCTAAAGAACCTGACTGTGTTTCAAACACAACCAATGAGGATTTATTGTGACAGTCAAGCAGCTATACATATTGCTTCAAACCCTGTTTTCCATGAGCGGACAAAGCATATAGAACTTGACTGTCATTTTGTCAGAGAGAGGATACAAGCTCAAGACATTAAGGCTATTCATGTTTGTTCTCGACTACAACTAGCTGACATGCTTACTAAAGCTCTTGGAAGGGATCAATTTCAATTTCTAACAGGCAAGTTGCGAGTGTTGAATCCACACACTCCAACTTGAGGAGTGTTGAAGATCTCAGTATTACTTGTAACAGAAGTAATCTAGGAGTCCTAGTTCTATCTGGTTTAGTTAGCTCAAACTGACATGTAGCTATCAACTAGTAGTAGGTTAGGACTCCTAATGTAGTTAGACTCCTTGTGAGTCATGTATCAGATGTGTATAAATACACACACTACCAATCAATGAAAGATCGAATCCGAGTAAATTAAACTCGAATAACCAAAGATTTCAATGTGTGTTAGTAGAGTGAACTTGTAGCTCATAAAACATTTTCTCATAGTGATGATGGCTATGTTGTGACTATTATTTTTCTGGCGCTTGATGTTGGCAATTGCATGTGGAAAAAGGGATTTAGAAAGTTCTCTTTTTCACGGTCACATTTACTAGAAAGAACTTTTAGCACAAGTATTGGTTGAAGACGAGTATTATTGTTGGAAATAGAGCCAATTCTGGGCTTGTTTGATGCATCTTGAGAGCCATGAGTTTTGAAAGTTGTTTGAAACTTCCAATCCCCAATTTGCAGTTGCATGATTTTATAGCGTGGATAATTTTATTGTTCTTACAGCGAGATCAAGTCCAATAAGGAGAATGCTGGTCAGCTGAACGAGAAGCAAGTGGCAACTAAGGTTTTCGTGATGTTCAAGGGTAAACAGAAGTTTCTTGAGGTACACGGTATGGAGCAGTGGTGGTCTGATGGCTCTTATCTTCAACTTGCTTTGAGTAACAGTAAACTAATAGTAGTGGTTGGATGCTGCAAAAATTATTGTTGTGGTGCTGGTGTGTTGATTGCATGTGTTTGTGGACTACTCGTGATGCAAAGACTAAGTTGTGTACTGAACTTGCAGATATTGAACAAGGAGAATTAGTGTGCTTGAGGGGTATACAGGGGTTCTCATGGCACTACAAAATTTTTTCCATATAGTAACAGTTAGATTTACTTACAAATATGAAAAGTGTTACTAGATATAGTTAACAGTAACAAATATCTTTTTAGGGAGAATTATTAAGGACGGACAACTTATTATGTTGCAGATTTAAGTAAATAGTGAGAACCCAATTCGTACGTCCCGTTTCCCTTATCCCGTTTGTCCCTTTATTTTTTTATTTATTATTATTTTTTTTAATTTTAATCTTTTTAAAAAAAAATTAAAAATTAAAAATTACAAAGGGACACACGCGGGATAGGGGGAACGGGACAGACGAATTGGCTCCAAATAGTGATGGGTAAAACGGAGTAAACGTGGGCACAACAGATGGAGAGTATTTAGTTTTGTCCCCAAGTTCGTAGAATGTCGTTCGCGATTCCAATTCTCACCCAAAACCTAGTCCATCATCGATCTTGGTAATCTGGCCTTGCCTTATTCTCACAAACACTGAGCAATAGCATGATAGAACCTTGATTGCAATTGCCTCCATTCACTTTCTTCTTGTCTCTAACAAGATCGACACCCTATCCATCATCCGATCTCAGTGACGCTGTCTCCCTCCGATCAAAGTAAAGCTTTCCTGCAACCCCAAGACATGCGAATAGCAAGAAGCAGAGGAGTCAACTGCTTTATTCTGCTTCTCATCATCCATGGACAAACATTGGATCTTGTTTTGGTAAATTCTTTTTTTTTTCTCTCTTTTTTTTTTTCCATCCAGGAATCGGAGACTCGTGTTCGAGTCGAGGAGTGACTCACTTCACTCAGCTTCTCCGGAACTACTCTGCTTCTGCTGGCTATTGCTTGTATTTAGATGAAATCCCCTTAGCACGCACTTACTATGAAAAATAGTTTTTTTTTTTTTAAACAATCATACTCCGGCAAAAAGGTGAAATGAACGATCATGGGTTTTCTTATTGTGTTTTGATCATTTTTGCAGAGAGATTTGTAATGGATCATGGGCTCCTTGAACAACAGGTAAGTAAACTGAAATAAACGATCAAATGAAATAGCTTGCCACTTTCCATTCTAATTTGAAAGTGATTTGCTTGTACAGGTTGAGTTAGACAAACTTGACTCTACTTGTTACAGGCAAAAGTTGTTTGTAGTAAGGTAATTAGTAGTATTAACTAAGTAGCGCACCAAGTCATTGTGTTTTCTGCTCCTGTGGCTTGTCATGAAAATGCTCATGGGTTGTAGTTTAATGTTTCCAGGTTAAGCAAATGGAAGAACTGAGGAATGGTTACAACATAGTTGGTTTATCACAGGTAATAAAGTTGGTTGATTTATGCTCTTCATATATAGATGAGGTAGATTTTTTATGTACTTTCTTAGATTGTCTTAGTGTTTTAATTCATTTTCATGTAAGTAAATACCTCTTTTTCCTAGAAAGCCAGTAACAAGAACTACTCTAGCACACAGTATTGGCATAACCTTCTATGGTGGAAACCTACTGCATTAATACGTGGAAGGGAGATGAAGGTTGAGTCAACATTGAAATATAGTATCTTGCTACAAGGTCTTGTGATTTGCTGACAACAGGGTTACTTCATTATGAACTCGTCAAAAATTACTCAGGATCTATAAGCATGGAAGTTGCCCTTGCACATTGTTTAAATATTTCTCTCATATTTGTCATTTCTAAAGAAATCAACACTTTTAATTGGATTTTATGGTTTTGAGTTCTAAATATTGTTGTCAAAAGTTGGAGGTTAGAATTAACCTAATGAAGTCAATCCATCACAATAGGATAGATATCTGTTCCTATAAGGTAAAGTTGAGGAGATCTTTATTTGCAATTGTGGTTTACTGCATTTGGTTGGAAAGAAATGCCAGGCTGCTTTAGAAGGAGTGTTGTGTGGAAGTGGTCATCAACAAGGCGCTCGACTTGGTGCAAATAAAGAATGCTTTGAGGTTTGAAGATATTTTCTAGGTTCTGTTATTTTGAAGTTTTGCAGATTTTTCTTTAGAACTTAAACAAAGTGTATAGCTACATCTTTAATTTCCTTTCTTTCTACTTGTTTGGACTTGAGCTCAAATTTGTAAAGTTTGGGTCTATACTTTGTACTTGCCACTGAACTTTTGAATTAATGAAATTAGAATCCTATTCTTTTCCTAAAAAGGAAAAATTCACTTGTCGTTACGTTTCCCAAATATTGAGATTATTGTCATTATATCTCTATTGTCAGATAAATTTAGTATCTAAAGCCTTTAACAATACTGTATAAAGACTATTAGAGTTGTTTTATATCTGTTACAAAAAACAAAATACTCACAGAACAAACTATTATAATATGTATTTAGTGTATAATGACACACCATAGAACCGCCACAAAAGGGAATTAGGAACGTTAAGGCAACGGATTTTTTTCCCGTCGGTAATTATTTTAGCGACAAAGCTTTGACTTTTAGAGATGGATATTCCCCGTTACTAAAAGGCATTTTTCTTGTAGTGTGGCCTTCATTCTCAAAGATGAAAATATGATCCTACATTGCACGGTTGTTGAGTTCAGTTTTATAAAATCACTTTTTTTTTTTTTTTTTTTGCCATATTTCAAATCAAACCATTTTTTCATCAATTTCTTCTCTCATAAATATCTCATCTAAAACTAAAAACTACAAATCTTCGTGTGCACTTATCATTTCTATTTTTTACTATCAAGCAAAGGCGACAGGCTTAGCTATTTAGCTATTTTTATTTACACATTTTGTGTTTTATTAATTATTTTTCGTTTTAAAAGTTTGTTGATAGACTTTTAATGGATGGATATTTATAGAGAAGCGCAAGTTTTACTCAGTTACATCCTTTTTTATGAAGTGCAAATCAATGGTTTACACAATCACTTGTTTTTTATGTGATCTGAAACTTGGTGTTCTTTTAATAAAAGATTTTTATCATTTTTTTTTTTTTTTAAATTGAGCAAGTTTTAAATCTTATCTCACAATTTTCCGTTTGTTTTTTAAAATAGCTTTTTAACATTTTGGCTTAAGTACCGTTTACTTTCCCGAACTATGATGACTTGATAGTTTCATCCCTGGACTTTGATTTATTGTCACTCAATACCCCAATTATTGTACGTCAAGCACTTTAATCCAAAACCGTTTGTTGATGTTAAGTTTGACATTGACTTAACAGTGTATACTGCATCCTAGTGACCTTGATGTTGCTTAGTATCATCAATCGACATCTTCTTCTGATCTAGGTTCTTCACCTTGAGTTCAAGTTAGCCTTTGTGTTACAGCAGATAGATCATTATTGTTGAACCTTCCTCAGTCCTCCGACAGTTGGGATCAATCTGCTAGCCTCATCATCCCAGTCTCATTATGAGAGGGGTTGGCTTTGTATTGGCAGACTTGATCCAATTAGGAAACAAATGTCGCTTATCCCTTCGTACCATAGATATTGATCAAGGTATGCATCAGTGATTTTCTCAAGAGGTTCAATTTCATATATCTGAATTAAATAGTTGTACAAATTCATGAACTCAATACCAACTTCCTTGAAAGCTCATTTCGCTCGGTGAGCAAGTGGCGCTTGATACGTGACAACCTCATTTGGATAATCATAAGCCTACTCAATTAGTGTTGGTGTGATGTTCTCACATGATTGGTGAAAACCAAGAGTGAGCTATAGTATATATGATGGTGATCTCTCATCCCATTGATAAGGCATTTAGGAACATGCATGAGCTTACTATCATATATTGTTTCTCACTTGGAGGATCTCTTTCGTGTGAACACCCCCCAACAATGAGACCCAACTCCTCTCTTTATAGTTGGTTTAATCTCACAGCTGCACTTTTCCTTCAACCTCTCTAGCGCAAGGTTGGTATCATGAGCTGGAAGGGCCCGCCACTAGAGGAGAAGTTACGGGCACACCACCGCAACTAGTCCGCCCGATCCAGTTCCAACCATCCCAACCATCTGAGGTAACTAATTCATTATGGGCTTATTTGAAAGTATTACAAAAATTTAGGGTCTAATTGTCAATTTTACTTAAATTTCAGCAAGAGCTTCAACTAGAGAGGAGCGTCGAAAGGAGTGGGAGCGCATGGATAAAGAGGAGGAGTAGATTCATATCCTTTAGACGCGTAATTCTGAGCATGGGATGATGATCTCGTGCGAGGACTGGGTGATTCGACACTCGGAGGAGATGATCTGCTGACACAAGGACCAGCCGCGACAGCCAAACGCATCCATTAGTACCATCTGGGGAGAGTTGTAGCGGCGTGAGATCTATCAAAGGAAAGAAAATCAGAAGCAATTGGGATTTCAATAGAGCAATTGGTGGAGAAACCTTAGGGATTTGATTATGTAATTATTGATTAAATTGATTGCTTTCCTACTTAGAATCCTCTCCTCTATGTATATATAGACATTGCTAGATCAATTCTCATATACTGAAAATACAAAAGAATCATTCCTGCTCTTTCAATACGTTACATGTTTTTATATGGTATCAGAGCTCTTCGAGCAAAGATCCTGGTGACTGGAGCCACCCACCTCTTCACAACCCAACATCACCGTCAAAATTTATTACTGAAATTTTGACAATATGGTCGACCCAGTGACCCAACAAACAACAAAGAAGGTCAATTCTGAGTCCTCCCACACCATAATTGTGGATCCTAATGATCCACTCATCTTACACCACTCTGACACACCCGGTTTAACACTGGTGAGTGAACTCCTCGACGGCCACAACTACGGCGATTGGAGCCGTGCAATGCTCCTCAGTCTCAGTGCCAAGAACAAACTTTGTTTGATCGATGGAACCGTCCTAGCACCTCCAGACACGGATCCAAAGTTTCTGATATGGAAACGCTGCAATGAGATGGTTTTGAGTTGGCTTGTTCATACCATCCAGCCCCGACTCCAACGGAGCGTGCTCCACTCCAATACGGCAGCCGGGGTTTGGACTGACCTCAAAGATTTGTTTTCTCAAGCAGATGACACTCGGATATATCAGATTCGATAAGAAATTTCTGAGACCCGGAAAGATCACCACTCGGTCTCCGATTACTACACAAAACTCAAAACTCTTTGGGATGAAATAACCTCCTACGCAGATCCCATTATTTGCACCTGTGCGGCTTCGAAGAAAATTGTCGATCGGGAGGAAAAGGAGCATGTTATGCAGTTCTTGATGGGATTGAATGATTCTTTCTCAACTGTTCGTGGCTCGATCCTCATGATGAATCCTCTACCTGATACCCGCAAGGTTCATGGCCTGATTCTTCAACATGAGAGGCAAATGGAGGCAGCCAGCCACTGTGAAAATCCCTCGACTCCTCATGCGATGCAGACTTCACGCCCGATAATGACTGCTAGCCCTTCCAACAATCGCAAGGCTGTTGTTTGCCCTCACTGTGAGGGAAATCATACCATTGATCGGTGCTAGTACATTATTGGGTTTCCCGTTGGTCACAAGTGGCATGGAAAAAATGTGAAGCCAACGAAAAAGAAATCAGAAGCTCATAATGTGGAACTGAAGATGACATCTGAGACTGCAAGCTCAACTTTCACAGAGGAGGAATACAAACAAATAATGGTCATGCTCAAAACTCAGAACAGTAATGATCAGCATTTTGCAAATGCAACAGGTACCTTCACTCCCACTTGCAATATTAAACTTGATGACCTACATTCAACATTACATTGGATAGTGGACAGTGGAGCCACTGATCATGTGTCCCATATACCACCTACACATAATAATATTCCCAAATCTCACGATTTTGTTGGGCTACCTAATGGAGGGCGAGCTGAAATTAAAAGTATAGGGACACTTAAGTTGTCGCGAGATTTGTCCCTTGATGTTGTATTACATGTTCCTAAATTTTGAGTCAACTTGATATCTCTGAGTAAATTGACTCAGGCCTTACGATGCATTGTAACCTTTTATCCGGACTTTTGTGTTGTGCAGGATGTGGATACGAGGACGACGATTGGCCTGGGCAAGCATTTTAATGGGCTCTACTACCTCGCCGCAAGCCAAAACCCTCACCTAGCTCACCAAGTCACCCACACATCTGACCTTTGGCATCAACGACTTGGACACCCATCATCTTCACCTATCCTTTCCTTATCCAAAACCATTCCAGAAATTATGTTTAACCCCCAAATCTTATATTTACTTACCACCGCACTCGACGTGCGCCACCCCCACCATCACCTACACTTCCCTCCTCTCAACCCATTCAATCACCTCCATACCCACCTCCTACCCTATCGGATATTATGCCACCTCCCGATTCTACCATTGGCGTTTCTTCCGTCCAACCCCGCCGATCAGAACGCACCCGCCACCGGCCTTCTTATCTGAATGACTACAAGACCAACCACGCCGCTCTTCTTGGTCCAATCGTCCCACTTTCATCCATGTCTGGTACTCGTTATCCGATACAAAGGTACATCTCTTACTCTGGATTATCTACTCGTTATCGATCTTTTGTGAACAACATCTCTCAACTTGTCGAACCAGCTAATTATACAAAGGCCAGTCACGACCCTCAATCGGTTGTTGCCATGAATGCTGAGCTTCAGGCATTGAAGGACAATAAAACATGGTCTATGATCACTTTGCCTCTAGGACAACGTCCGATTGGTTGTAAGTGGGTCTTCAAGATCAAGTATAACTCAGATGGTACAATCAAGGGATACAAGGCTCGTCTCGTTGCCAAGGGTTTTAATCAGAGAGAAGGAATTGATTACAAAGACACTTTTGCTCCGGTGGCCAAGTTGGTTACTGTCCGTTGTTTATTGGTTGTTGCTGTTATCCGAAACTGGCCCTTACACCAAATGGATGTTCAAAATGCCTTTTTACATGGAGAAATTCTTGAGGAAGTGTATATGTCACCACCACCAGGCTATCGTCCACAAGGGGAGAACTTGGTTTGTCGACTTCACAAGTTGTTATATGATTGATAATTGACCATTATTCATATGTTTTTCCCTCCATGCACATGGTTTTATTGAAGTTTGTTAGTACTTAGTGTGGGTGCAAGTGTATTTTTACAGGTATTCCATGTCGATAGCAAAAAGAGGAGAATCTTGATGGAAAAACGCATAAAAGAGTAAGCGGGGGAGCTAAATGCAAACTCGGAAGATAATTCAAGGAAAAGAGAAGAAATTAGCTTCATGTGAAGTTGATACCAACTTCAAATGACCATATCTCCTTCGTTTTAGCACCAAATGGCGTGATTCAAAGTGGAAAATTAAAGTTCAGGAAGCGAGCTTTCCAACAAGATCAATTTCAACTCATTTGGATATCTGTAGCGTCCTGTAGAGTATTTAAAAGATGAGATGTCCAAGCAGATCCGTTAGAAAATTTTAGACAGAAGGTCAGACGACCGGCCAGGCAATCGGAGCAAAAACGCAGGCGATCGCCTGACCACCGACTCAGATTTTCTGCCCAGCTTTAAATTTCCCCGAAAACATAACCCTAACAAGTTTTTTCTACGGTTTTTGAGCGATTTTTCGTCCCCAAAACTCATTCTTAGGGTTTTGGGACATTTTTTCTTTATTTTTCATCGTTTTAGCTTGGATTTACATGTTGGAGGATTGAAGATTGCTACGCAAATCCTAAGCTTTTCTATTTTTACTCTTATCTTTTGCAATTATGTTTATCCGAATTATTGAATATTTGTTAAGCATGAACAGAGAGTAGTCTTTTTATCTCTTCGATTGTTTGGGTAGTTGCATGATTACTAGGTAATGAATCCATGATTGGTTGTTGATTATGCATGTATAATAACGTTTCTTGAGCTTCAAAAAATGATAGGAAATTAGAGTAGATAACTAACTCCCTACACCTACCCTGGTTTGACAAAGTGTCTCGAGAGAGGACTTCGTTGAGCTGACCACGGGGAACTGTTAGATAACACTGGGATTACCTGAGAATGTGTTATAGTTATTAGGAGGTTTTACTTGGACAACCCTAAAGCTTCCGTTAATGATACCGAGCGGAGATATCACGTTCGATTGTTAACGGAAAGAATAACTCTAGCATAGCCCGCAGAACAAATTCTTAAAACAAGACCTAAATAGGACAATAGTCAAAATTAAAGGTTCACTTTACCCGTGAAATAAATAATTCAAATAGTTATCATATTTTTAATTCATAATCTCTAAATGTAATTGTTGAATTATTTTCACTATATATTTTCGTAAATATTTAAGTCAAATACTCAAAATTAAAATATGAGAATTGAAATAGTGCATTTTTTATGAAACGTGAGGAGTACTAAATATTTAAATGCGTTAAAAACAATGGAGTTCAGTTAACTGACACCCAACAGTAGCACTTGCTCAATAAAAAAACAAAAAAAACAGTTACCATAATTTGATGGAATAATTTCATAGCAAACACACAATCCAAACAAGATATTTAAAGAAACCTACACAATCATCACCTTTAATTTTGCATGGATACAACAAGACCATGCATTTTAAAAGTTTCCAGGGTAACCATCATATATATAAAGCAATGCCACTCATCAGTTTGTCCTTCAAGTACTCCCAACACAATCTGAGCCTGAGGGGGTCATGCTATCTTGCAGTAGAGCAGACCATAGTTCAGAAAGTCGTCGTCTCTCATAGTGGCGATATCGTTTTGAATGGATGCCTATTCTCACGTCATCACCAGGATGGACAATTAAATGCGGTGGACAGTGTCCACAATCATCACAAACTGCAAAACAAATGTATTAACATAAATACAGTCAATAAATTAAGAAAATCCCACACATTGACATAATTCAGGAGTTGAGTACCGTTATCAAGGGTGAGATCTAGGATGCGGCAACAAGTGGCACGAAGAGAAACTTTACCCTCTTGCAACAACTCACCGAAGAACACCTTAATAGAAGAATCACTATTGGGAGAATCCTTGGGTTTTGCCTTGAAGTTTATGTGTCGCCAGCAGTGACCACTGTTCGAAAAGCAAAACCATGCTAGAAACTCTACAAGCTCAAACTTTGCATTCTGAAAAAGTGGTCACCATAACATTCACTAACATTACCATCATGCCACATTAGGGTTGACTGACAAGCATAACGTTCATAATGTGCAGAGAATTTTGACATAACAAAAGCCATGCAGGAGCAACAGCATTCACTTCATGAAGCAACAACATTCACTTATACTATGTTCAGGCTAATTCCTTTCACTTCGAATGAAAAAGAGGTCGAAAGCAAGTTACCTTCTCTTTGTTGTAATACTCCAACACAATTTTTGAACGTTCTTCGCCTATCGTCACATGTGCCTTTAATTCTGATTCGTTTAAGCTTAACCTCCTTGGGCCTGGATGATGATCCTTCCAATTGAAGGTGTGACCAAGTGCCACTGACATTTGAATTGGAGTATTGACCTCAACTTTCGTCGTTAACTCCTTATTTAGAGGTAAAAGCATTCGTCCTTGGGGATTCATGCATCTATAAATAGAGCATAAAAAAAAAAAAAAAATTAAAACAGATTCAATGAAAACACCAAAGCCTCAAACTGTTGACTTTAATTGACCAAATAAATGGAAAAGGGAACAAAAACAAAGGCATATTTACCAAAAGTCAGAAGCATTTCAGGAAAAAGGAGGATGTACAGTGAACAAACAACAGAGCTAATTCAAGGAGATGAAATTCTAAAACTAAGTCAGCATAAATTTCCCCAACTTGCATGGAATGTTTCCTGAAACCCATAAAAGATCATTTTCTCGGCACATGTTCCATCCAGAGATTTAGATTGTCAAATCACTATGTGAATTGACAATTGACATGCAGCACAGAGTAGAAAGTTCTCATTTAAAGAGATGCAGAAACTGATGTGCATGCAGAAACCTAAAAATGCACAAGCAAATCTAGATATACATATGAACGGAAGAACACTTGCGCGTTAAGTCAGATGAAATAAATCTTCAAAAACAAAATGCAACACATACGTTTGGGTTGAAGAACTCTGATTCTTGTCAGACAGAGAGCTAATATTTTCCATTTGGCTAGATCCACCGTCCTTACTTTCCGTGCTTCATTTCATAAAGAAAATAAATCAAGATAAATTCATGTATTCCCAAACCCCCACCAGAGCAGGACACAGAGAGTAGTATCAGATAAGTAGACATTTATTTAAAAGGTTAGGGATTCAATTACCCCAACAGAGGCAAAGGATGAATTTCCTGCAGCAAACAGGATCTAGTTTTGCCACCTTCCACTTCTCCTACAATTTCAAGATACAGAGACCAACGTTTCTATTCTGGTTCGCACAGGAAAAAAAAAAAAGGCTCAGTATAAACAATTCATCCTAAGCATCACTGCAATATTTAGTATTAGGAAAAATGTTAAAAAGGCCTATGCGCATTTACCCCTTTAAATAAAATGGTTCCAAGCATGCACATTACCTTGGGTTTGTTCCGTAGGTGGGATAAGTATGGGTGAAATCGGTAGATTAGCTTGCATTCCATCACCAGGGTGGAGAATTGTAGTACGAGGTTTGCAGTAATGACAAGAACTAGTGACTGCAAAAGCAAGTAAAGAACAGGTTGAGGCCAAGTCAAGATTTCATGTCATTGTCTTGATTCCCAAAGCTATAGACATGCTTAGACTAGGACAGAGATTAAACCAGCCCACTTGTCCAAGTTAAGCTACATAGCAGTTCTTCCTTCTACATGTAAGTCTTACTGATTGCAAGAGGCAAGAGCTATCATCAGATCAAATCAACAAATCAAAGCTCATATATTGAATAAGTAGAGGTGCCTAAATCCCAATCTAAAAGAAAAAAGTCAAAGAAGAAACAGGATGTCGCTCAACTCAGAATACTAAATTACAAGATGAGCATAACTATAGCATAATAACTACTTGAAGATCCCCGGATGAGCAAGGCAAACAGTAGGAATGTGGCAAAGGACCTTTATCAGTGGTGGGATCAAGGATGCGGCAACAAGTAACAGCGAAATAATTTCGACACCGTCCCCATCGATTTACTTCAGCGAAAAACAGGTGTGGGGAGTGAGCATTAGCTGGCTTGGCCTTGAAGCCGATGTGATGCCAAATGCAACCTCCTCTGCGCAAGGTAGAGCAGGCTAACACCTCCAGGAGCTCAAATTTGACATCCTAATTAAGAAGTTGAGGTACGTACAGACAAATATTGAAAGCAGGATTCACCCTACAAAGTATGCAGGAAAACAGTAGGCAGGAAAAGGGAAATATTAAAGCAGGATCACAAACTACCTTCCATCCATTGTAGCGATCTAACGCAGCGGAGGCAAGTTCGCCCCGCCGCGGGTTAACAGACGCGAATTTTAATGGCGCAGTCTCGGTTGGACGAGTCGGTTTCCTGCAAAAACCAAATCGAAGAACAGAGATTCGTCGCGATAAATTAAGAAACATGCATGGCCTAAAAATTGTAGAGGAATAAAACAGAAAAAAAGGAAAATTAAGCACCGTGAAGTTAGCGGTGGCTGCTGATCCATGTATCCAACTAAGTTCCGATTCTCGTCCGCCGGAATTCGGTGGCTGGGAACGACCGATTGTGCCTGAATCATCCCTCCGCCCTTGAGAACCGTTCAACAAGAAAGACGCTGAGAATTCGCTTTGTTTCTGCCAAGAGTTTGCTCGCACGAATTCTCTAGTATCGCAATTCGCTTCTTTCCCTAAAGGAGCCGAATTAAGATAACGGGCTCCATCGGTTATTCGCCGAATCATGCAGTCCCAGGCCCAGATCCGTCAGTTAACACAAGTCCGCGCTTCGCCGTGAAAATAGTTGACAATCAATGAAAAGAAATGTAGGGTGGTACCCTCAACTTTAGAAAAGAAATGTAGGGTGGTACCCTCAACTTTAGAGTCGTCATATGGTGCACCAATTGTGTACCTACACACAGTGGCGAAGTTGTATGTTGATGAAGGGATGACAGTTGAGATTTTTTAAAATGTAAAAATATATAGTATATATTTAAAATAATAGGAAGTGTTATTTATTATTTTAAATTTAATTTATTATTTTTTATTCATTAAATTCACAATTATTCTAAAAATTTATTTCATTATCACCTAAATTTCTATCTATTTTATCCCAAATCGATCTATCCAACCAATTGAACTCAACCAGCACACCTCAAATAATTTATAAAAATAAAATAAGTCGTGAAAATAAAATAATTTTCACGAATCCATTCAATCTCATCGAGCTGTTCACTCTCCCTCTTGAACCCAGTCCGTCGACACTATGGTAACCTCGACCTCTAATCTGGTTCATTGATTAATATTGATAATTATTTTATATAGGTTAAAAATGTAAAATGAAATTTACTCATTTAATATTTTAATTATGGTTTGTTTTGATCTGTTTTGTTGCTTCAATTTATTTGATAATTCACGAAAAATTAAATGGGAAAAGCACAAAAAAACTCATGAGTTTTTGAATTTGTCACAAATCGACTGCTAAACTTTTTATCAAGCAATAGAAATTGATTTGTTTCTTTGAAGAAAAAAACTTCAAACAATTTTGAGAGTGAAAATCAACATAAAAGCAATCAAATTTCAAAAAATATGGAAGATGATAAGAAATATTGAGAGTTGACCTTTATTATAGAATTGAAATTTCTAAAAAAATTCTCAATCCAAATTCATCAAATTCTACAATCTTTTCATTTTTTATCCAAATTGATCGATAATTTCGAAGATTTGAAGGAACATCGTGTTAGATTTTCACTATTTCATATATGTACTTTTATCGTCTATATTTTTAGTATTTTTCATATGTATTACTTTCATATAAGTCAAATTACTTGCATTAAATTACTTAAATAATATTACTTTATTTATAATAATATTTGAAGAAATTAACAATCACCCTAAAAAAAAAAAATTGTCTTTGTCACTGCCTACACATAGCAAATAGAATGTACAATAGAGATATCCAAACCCAACACTATATAAGATACAGGAAGCCCAAATCCATGCTAAAATAAAATAACTAACCTACCCCTTAAAATAGACATGTTCGCAGGTCTTCGTCAAAATCAGCCAGCCTGAACTTTGCCGCCGCCTCCTCCTCCTTCTTTCATCTCCAATCTAATTCCATCAAACCCGAGTTTCTCTCTATATATATATAAGTAAAATGGCTTTAGAGTGGTCGTTCATATAGAAAAGTCCCTAGAAAAATCGAGCACTTGTGACCAACTTTGGTTCAAGTCCATTTGTTTCTTCTTTCCAATTGTTCATGGAACACGTATGACGTATCTGAACCTAATTGTCTAATGAGA
>JBBYHH010081801.1:0-24480 GCA_038382905.1 Daphne laureola
AAAATAACAACATAAAATCGGCTATATACAAAATGTAGCCTAAAATGGAGTTATTCAATGATACAAGGTACATACACTTTATTACCAATTTTACCAAAGTACCTATACTTTGATAAAAAAGATCCTTAGGTGGAAATAGAAATAAAGTGAGGTTTGAAATCATACATAATAATTCCAAACAATTCGAATTCACATATTTAAGGTACTTTAAGCTCATTAGTACACATTTACCAAAATACCAATACTTTATTAAAAAGTGCCCTAATTGTTTCTTCTTCTGACTTGAACTCACAACTATTATTAGTTGTAGTGAGTAGGAATACTAACTCATGAAGTTCTTAGTGCCCCAGAGAATTCCAACAAAGATAACGTAAGAAGAGAGCATCATTATTGGCTGTGGAAACATCGTAATGCAGTTTGAGAGAATCATTTTAGGCGGTTGAACACAATGCGCGGTGGTCGGTCATTTTTTTCGCCGGAGGAAGGGGGACCGGTTGATTTTGTTGCTTGTCTGGTTGCGTTCGTAAGAGAATGAAGGTCAATCGGTTGATTTTTCTTTCCGATTCTGTTGCTGGCGGCCGGTGTTTTTTTTCACCAGAGAAAGGGGGGCCGGTTATTTTTGTTGCTTGTCTGGTTGTTTTCGCGAGAGAAGGGAGGTCGATCGGTTGTTTTTTCTTTCCGATTGTGTTGTTGATCTGGGAAGGAAGGTGGGATCATTCCAACCGTGATCCCGGATTTGTTGCCGATAAACACGGCTACGTGTTTACCCTCATTCCTTATTATATCTAGAGGCATACATGGTGTGCTATAGACACAACGTATCCACACTCATAAACAAAAGACAAAAGAGTTATTAAAGCATACAACATAATTAGATTCAACAAAAAAAAATCATACAAATCAATAGTTAAAAGGTGAATGATCAATGATCCAATGGTTGAAAATTCATAGCTTAGTTAACAAACTTTAACATCTGCTATACCTAATAAATATCTCCATTTCATTGTTCATTTCAAATTCACTATCTCCCACCAAAGTTCCTAAATGTCTTATCTCCCACCAAAGTTCCTAAATGTATATATTTATAATTATAATTGGCCCTGTGCATCCGTTCTCTCTAACTCTCCTATATCGTCCTTGCATCAAAGAAAGGAAATACTCTCACCGTCCCATAATTATTAAAACGTTTCTTTACTGTTTTCATAATATTTAATCTATAATTTATTTTTATGAAATCATATACATGTGAAGTTAAATGATTCATATGTTTCTCATAATTTATAATCTAATCTTTCTCGATATATATTTATTTATTTACTTTTTTATTATTTTTTTAATTAAATTTTGAGTCAAATACTATAATTTAAAACAATAAAAAAATCGTTTAAATAATTCTGAAATGGAAGGAGGAAGTAACATTGTATATAGAAAAAAGGAAATAAGTAACCTAAAAAAAAATCAAAATAAAAAAAGAAAGAAAGGTAATCCAAGCGAACGTGAACGAAGGGCAATTTCGTCCATGAACATTTTATGCCAATGGCATCACTAGCAGTTGCAGGATCAGTTCGTCCGACTGTCACTTCCACTTACGACGCTTCCTTCTTCCCCAGGCAGTTCGATAATCGGTGTTCGCTGTCGTCGTCCTTCTCTTCGAGACTGCATTCGAGCGCTCAATTCAGGTTCACTTTTATCGAACTGTTTGTGACTGCTTCTTCCAATAAAATTACCACCGTTCGGATTGCCGTACTAGGAGTAAAATGCATCTGCATTTGACGATTTTGGCTGCTTCTGTTATGAATTTCTGGACTAGTTTCTTCTGATCGATTGCTTTGTTCTATATTTTCTGTTCTTTGGATGGATGGATTTTGTGCTTGGTGAGCTGAAATTTGCTTTATGACGATGTGGCCCTGTGGACATGGTTTTTGTTGTGATACTGACATTTCCGAAACTGGATCCAGAAGGAAGCTTCTGAGCAAGTCGGTCTGGAGAAGGCTGACAGCTAAAATGTCTGATTCGGGTGATAACTCGATGAGAAGTAATGGAAGATCGGGGGAAATGATATTTATGCCCATCTTGGAGGGTGGAGTTTTCCGGTTTGACTGCTCTGAAAATGATAGAATTGTGGCTGATCCCAGTCTTTCATTTGCAAATAGTAAGGCTAGAGAAGTGTTGGTCACAACTGACAAGGTTCCTTCACATGTCCCCTTTTTTGAGTGCCTCAACGGACAGCAGATTGTGAAGTTGAAGGTAAGTCACTGCATAATGTTTCTGTTCCTGTGGTTTTAGTTAGGGCTTGTAAGTGTCATGTACTATTTATAGTAATATAGATGAGTTCTTTATCGTCTCCTGGACACGCAAACTGACAATGGAGATTAAGTTATCTTTTCTTACAGATTCCAGATGGTACATCTTTTTATGGTACAGGAGAAGTTAGCGGGCCACTAGAGCGCACTGGAAAAAGAGTGGGTGACCTTAAGTTATTGCTTTCCATGAATAAACTGCATGGCATTTACTCAATTCTGGCAACTATTGATATTTCACAGGTTTTCACGTGGAACACAGATGCTTGGGGCTATGGTCCTGGAACTACATCTTTGTATCAGTCACACCCTTGGGTGCTTCTTGTACTTCCAAGTGGAGAAGCACTGGGTATTTTGGCTGATACAAAACAGCGATGTGAGGTGCTGTGTCAGTTGCTCATATCGATTACGTATATTATGTCTGCAGAATGTCAACTGATCTTAGCCAAATCTGTTCTCTAGCAGATTGACTTGAGGGGTGAGAATTGTGTGCAATTTGTTGCTCCATCTCCATTTCCTGTTATCACGTTTGGTCCATTCACTTCCCCCACTGATGTCCTGACATCCTTATCCCGTGCAACAGGTAACAGTAGAAATTATTTTTGTTTTAGCGCCCCATATTTGGTTTTGTTTTTTCATTTCCTTGTACCCATGTTTATATTACTCTCATGAATAACTGTTTGTTCTTCTATTTTGCATCTTTCTTTGATTAAAGTACCCTTGTCAAGTAGTGCTTCTGCAACAATAACTTTGTCTTGAATGTAATTTTGTTATATCTGGTTCTTATGTATTGGCAAACTTCCTTAAGTTTCAGTCATTAACTTTTGAGAAACTAGCCCATGTGCCCCCAATCTGTCTAGCATTCAGGAATTCCTGAAGGTGCTAAATTTTTTTACAGCAGATTTATGCACAATAAAAAAAATTAAGAAATTTGGATTTTGTTTATTAGAAACAACGAGGATCGCGCTAGAGCTTGTAGAGTCATTTGCTTGGTACAAAACAAAAAGTTTAACCGAGAACATTCTAAAAAACTTTTTGCTTTACTTCAGTAAGATTGAATTAAGCACAATAACTTCATAAACGCAATCTTAGTGAATAGTAAAGCAAATAAGTGTTTTCTCTAGATATAACAAAGCAAGGGCTAACAGAAAAAAAAGGAAAAAAAATACTATTAAATTTTTCATAGAAAGAGTTGATTTAGAACATATGAATAAAGATAGGAGAGGCTTGAGAAGGCAGCCTACACTTCGTTGTGAAGATTGAAATCTTGTTGGGATGCATGGCCAGGGAAAAGGTTCTTTTTGCCATCAACGTTTAGAAAAATGGCCTTAAATGTTTATGATCAAGTTGACCCCAAACTTTTAAAATTGAAAAACATTAACCCTAAATTTGTAAAAGTTACAATTCTACCCCCTCTTCCGAATTCCGACGAGAAGTACCATCGTTGGCAACAACCGCAACCTCCTGGATCCCCCCTAATCACTCTAGATTAAATACTCCCTCCTCTGCGCATCAAAAATTGTATTATTTGACTTTGTTGTTTCAAGATTAATGTTCGACTCAAATTTTCAATAAAGATAAACGGTATGAAAAAATTAAGGAAGAATATATTTAGAAAATTTAGATAACAAATTATGATTCACATATGAATTTTCTAGTTTGCAATGTCTAAAAATACGTGATAATAATCATAGATTAAATAGTGTGAAACTGTTAAAACAAATGATACAATCTTTTGCGGACGGAGGAAGTATTAGTTACCCTTCATGCATCCTGATCAGTTCGGGGCCCGAAAAAGATTATCGTTTGTAATCTGAATTTCTGAGCTTCGTCGCAAAGAAATGCAATTTAAGGACCAGGACGAAGAAATGGGTACTTTAACGCTGCGCTACGACTCACTTAACAACTCGTCCCGAGTCAAAATGCTAAGTTCAGGTGTCGGTGACGGAGAAACGGTGGTGAACCGAACAAAGCTCAGATACTGAGAGTGCATGAAGAACCACATGTTGGGGATCGGAAGACACGCTGTCAACGGATGCGGCGAGTTCATAGCCGCCGGCCTTGACGGAGCTTTCGACGCCCTCAAATGTGCAGCCTGTAACTGCCACCGAAACTTCCGCCTCAAGGAACCGGAGCAACCATCCTCGGCGGAGCTCTACTCACCCCCACCCACAATTCACGCCGTACTTCCGGCCGCCGTCGGGGTATCTGCGATTTGGAGTGCAGCTGCCGTACCAGCGGCCTTTGGCGCTGCCTTCAACATTCGGTGGCGGCGAAGCTTACAACAGGCATGATTGTGAAGAGGAAGTATCGAATCACGCACGGCAGCAGCGGGTCATTGATGAGGAAGAGGTTTCGGTCAAAATTCACGGTGGAGCAGGAGAAAATAGGAGATTGAGTGGGTGAATTGAATAAATAGGAGGTGGTGGCTGAATTTGTCAATTTTAGAAACTTTACGGTTAAGTGTAGAGTTAATTTAATGGAGAGTGATAAATGGGGGCCAAAAACTATAACATTGATGTTAAAATAGGACCGGTTTTTAAAATAATGGCAAAATGGACTTTTTGCCAAACGTTGATAGCAAAAATGGACTTTTCCCATATATCCATGACTTAATACTCAGAAGCAAAGAGGTTTGAGAAGCTAGGCTGAAGAAGTTACTGAAAAGATTAACCAAAAAGATGTAGAGAAATGCTAGGAAACAAAATGAAGGGATTATAATTTTTTGATAGGGTGGCAAATTGGAAATGGAGAAGTTTCCGACTATGGAGACATATTGGACTTGTTGAACATACACCTATATTAAACAACACATGGAAAAAGAAACTAGTTTATTACTTATGGAGTATTTTTGTAGTTGGATATATCATATTCAAGCTTGGTTCTTTAAGTTCAACAACCATGCGGGGCTTTTTGTTCAACATTAAATTTCTCATTTCTCTAGTTCTTACTTCTGTTTTAGTTGAAGCCATACAATTTGAATTGTTTTAGTTTTTCTGGGATAGAGGGAATGTTTTAGTTTGTATGTCGAATTGTTGAAAGAAAAAAAATCATAGATTAAATGCTGAAAAACAAATGAGTCCATTTTTCTGGGGATGGAGGTTGTAAATAATTAGGGAAAAGTTTTAAACTCATTATCGTATCTACATAGCATTAGCTGCTAAATGATAATGGTTTCCTCTAAGAAGTAAGGTGTCTAAGAATGAGAAGTTAAGCTGTAACAAAAAGGCCCTGAAGTTTTGTTTGAACTCAATTATTAAATATAGAAAATGAACTTAAATAGCCAAGTACAACTCTTTCATGAATTGTTTGCCTAATATAGTGGGCCTGTTATATACCCAGTTCTTAAAATCTTACAGTCACCTTTGCTTGATGAAAGAAAAACGACCCATCATTCTTTTTGAAACCTTTGTTTCTCCTTTTTTTCTATGTGCAATATATATTCACTACAAAGTTATGTCTAAAGTCTAGACTCAGACGCAATAAGTATCCTAGTGGTTCAGTTGTTGAATTTTCACTTGGTTTATACCTCCTTCTCGGTTGTTTATGCAACAAATTATACAAAGAGGAGGCTTTTGGGAAGCGTAATCATGTCTGCTGATGTTACTAGAAGGTTGATCTACATTGAGAGATATCTTGTAAGTCATGGAGAGAACCCAACAGTATAGGGGTGCAAAAGACAGAATTAAGAGAATAGTCTGAAAGGTCAAGTTAGGCGTAAATATAGCTGTTCCAGGCGGAAATATTTTATTTTGGGGAGCTTTGACTCTTGGTGCTCAAGATTGTTTTCTATATCCTAATTTATGTTGCTGTTCTGATTATGAAAAGTTTTATGTTCTGATAACCGTTTCCATTTGGTATTATCTGATTGGGATGCCTTTTACTTAGAGGAAAGAATTGGCTTGTACTTAAAAGCTGAACTATAAGAGTAAACAAGTTTTGTATCTGTTGAAACCATAATGAAAAAAAAAGTCAATATCTGTTGACAGCAACCCTTCTATAGAATCTATACACCTTTGAAGTGATATTTAGTTTGATCATGTAAAGTCATGTTCTCTATCTGTTAAGGAGAACCGTTAATATCCACAATATCTTCTCCATTTGGTTTGGAGGGTTTCCTCTACTGAGATGCATTTGTGATATTTTCCTCTAGCCTTTTCCCTTTATATGTTATCTGAAATGACCTCATCAGGAACTGTATTTATGCCTCCAAAGTGGTCTTTGGGCTATCACCAATGCCGCTGGAGTTATGCTTCAGATGAGAGAGTTCTAGAGGTTGGCTACCTTGTCCAAGTCACTGATGATATTTGGTTCCTTTTTTCTTAGAACGCTAACTGGGGTTCTATCAAGTTTCTCATTTTGTTTTTCTACTCTGGTAATAATAATCATTGCAGATAGCAAGAACCTTCCGTGAGAAAAACATTCCTTGTGATGTTATATGGATGGATATTGATTACATGGACGGCTTTAGATGCTTCACTTTTGATAAGGCATGTCCTTAAACTTGAACATCTTCATGGACTTTGTTTGATACTAGGTATACACCTGAAGCAGTTGCCTGGTTATCTTAAATACTAATACAAGTAGTTATTTCTACCATACTAGGACTGATTTTCCCTGTACGTGCGCATCACTGGTTTGTAATCTTATTTATTTTATTCGGTCTGGTGTAAATGTTTGATGAGTAAGCCATAATGTTCTTGAGCTTCAATTGTTGTACCGTGTTGGCTTGTTCAGGAACATTTTCCAAATCCGAAGTCTCTTGTTGAAGATCTCCACCAGAAAGGTTTCAAAGTCATCTGGATGCTTGATCCAGGAATCAAAGTTGAGGAGGGATACTTTGTTTATGATAGTGGCTCTAAAACTGATGTGTGGATCCAGAAAGCAGATGGGAAGCCATATATCGGTACTTTTAGTAATTAGTTGAAGTCTAATATTTGATTGTCTTTAGTAATTATGCATTATTGGATGCTGTAGAAGCCTGGGCCTTCCTTTTGAGAATGAAAACAACTGTCAGTTTAGCTTTATTTGCATCACTGATGTCATCTTATTTCACTCTTATAAGGGTTCCTGGCCTATATTTCTAGGATTACTGCTCACTGTTGTTAAGATCTAAATTACTGTTGAAGTGTTGAACCCGAAACCTTCTGCATTTGCGAGTCTTTTGACCTAGTCCAAAATCGTGAATAAGGAAACTCTACTTCTGCTGTTCTTGGCCTTTTCTTTTTTGTCAGTATATTTCTTGTTTCTGTTGTTGTGTTTGTGTATATATTCTATTTGTTCCAGGATAATTTACAATTTTTTACTTTTAGTCGACTTGATGTTGCTCTGTGAACAGAACATATGTGTTGGAATTTGCTTACAAATGTAAGATAAGTCTTGTAGTCTGTAAAAATCATTTTCTAAATTTTTCGATAATAATTCATATATGAAAAACTGATGCAAACTAATAATCTATGGAGTAGTAAATCTACCTGCAAGTGTTTTTTTTTTTTTTTCATGCCGTCATGTTGCATGATGTTCATATTGATGGTTTTGTAATTTCATCGCAATATTTGTTACTAGGAAAGGAAGGCTGTGACAAGATAGACATCTGGCATAAAACTTCCCGACTGTGGGTTTGTGCATGAATTTGTAGTTTTAGCTTATTTTAGACAACTACTTGAGACTATAAACTTCATGCCACCGATCCCAACTTAGTTGGGATTAGTGCAATATGATGATGATTAGATATGTCAAAAACTGACGTGACTCAAGCAACCCGTCCAAACCCGAACTGGCCAAGAAAGGTAATGACCTAAAACCCCAATGACCTGAAATATGCTTAACCCGATCACAACCTGAACCCGAAATGACCCCAACCCGAAGGTACACGCCCAAAATGACCAAACCTGAAATGACGTGAGCCCGAATGACCCGAAGATAAAAATAGTTGGAGGGATGAGGTTCGGATATCAATAGCTCGATATTATTCCATTTGATTAAAATCCAATTCACATACAACAAGGCAGACCTTCATGAAAATAGACGGCATCAACAGACTACTACGTAATCGAGAATCAGACAACATCGTCGACTCGGTGTCGATGTTGAGCTGGAGCTGGAGCTTGGAGTTCAAAGGAATATAAGTTGACGCGGTTAAGCGCAGGCTTCAGGCTGGTCTGTGATCACACTCCTGGAGTGGTTACGCTTCTAGCTAGTCGCCGACTCGCTGTCTACGTCAAGCTACAACTTGCAGTTCAGGGGTAGTGGAGCTGGCGCGGTTATGTGCGGGTCCCGGGCTATCATCTGTTCAAGCGCGATGGCTGGTTTGGTCGACAATGGTCGTGTAGTCATGCAATGGCTATGCCTACCCGATTTCAACTCAGAAGTAACCCGAAAATGTAAGTACGTCAATCCAAACCTGACCCGGACGCGAATAAACCTGACCAAACCAACCTGAATGACCTGAACCCAAACCCGAAATCATCTTGACCTGAAGCATCCTATTACCCGAAACCCGAATGACCCAAACAAGCTCGTCCCGAAGCAACCCGAATGACCCGAACCTGACCCGACTTGAAATCAGCTCAACCCGAAGCAACCGAAACTCGAATGACCCAACCTGAACTCAGCGTGACCCGTCCAATTGACATCCCTAGATGACGATGTTTTCATGCTATGTTGCTGCTTTCTGAATTACTTTACAGTGTAAGCTAATATTAGATACCAACCCTAACATCGATGGGATTAAGGTGCAATACGATGATTTCTATTTACATGCTTATATCTATAGAGTCTAGGTATTCTATCGAAAAGTGTGTATACGGAATTAGTTAAATGTTAATTTTTTTGGTAACTTATGTGCGTTAATAGGTTTTCTTTGGCTCTATATAGAAAAGCAAGTAAACGGATTTAATAAAAGAGTATTTCCATTAATTTATTCTTGGTGCAGATGTGACCACATAATAACGATTTATAATGTAGTCCTAAATTGTTTGTGGATGTACTTTCAGGGGAGGTCTGGCCTGGACAGTGTGTTTTTCCTGACTTCACACAATCAAAAGTTCGGTCTTGGTGGGCAAACTTAGTTAAAGATTTCATTTCTAGCGGAGTTGATGGCATATGGAATGATATGAATGAACCAGCTGTTTTTAAGGTGGGATTTTAATACTTAGATTTCAGTTTTCTTTTTCTAAATTGTTACAAGTGTTTTTTTGTTACAGACAGCGACCAAAACAATGCCTGAAAGTAATATTCACAGGGGCGATGATGACATTGGAGGTCATAGAAATCATGCACATTATCACAATGTATGCGTTCTGAAAATCTATTAGTTGTCTATTTCACCTTGCTTCACTTGACTATGTTCACATGTGGCACCTCAGCTAGATGTCGCCGTGCAATTTTTCTACTCTTTAATTATAGCGATGAGTTTTTGTTTCATTTCCTATTTTGTGAAAGATCCAATTGGTGGTACTTAAAAATTGTTGTGTTTGTTTTTACTACCTTGGTCCATTTTCTATGAAGCGCTTGACCATTTTACTTGAAGTTTGACGAATTAGTAATGTTTCACGTTCTAGAAAAATTCTTAAAAAATTTGTTTAGATTACATGTTTCCTATCGTTTATGTATAACATTTTTGGGTTTATGTATTAAAGTGTTGAAGGTTATTAAATTTAAAATAAATGCTGAGGTTAATGGTCAGAAAATTGGGAACAGAGGAGTAATGATCATTTGTACGAATTACATTACCATGAACCCTTGCAGTTTTAAGAAATCTGAATTTTCTAAATTGATATTTTGCAAAAAGTAACTATTAATTTTAATGTTGTAAGTTAAAAATGCTTTAATAAATTAAATAGTCTATGCAAAGAGCTGTTTAAGTTATCACTATATGGCATTCCCTCTACCCGAGAAACAAATGAGACATTTGATATAGGCACATACACTAAGGTAGATCGTTGTTACAAAATGATATCTCAGTTCTTTATTTGCTGATCTTGTATATCAGGTTTATGGCATGCTTATGGCAAGGTCAACTTATGAGGGAATGAAATTAGCTGCTGAGAATAGACGTCCTTTTGTCCTCACTAGAGCTGGATTTATTGGCTCCCAGAGGTATGCGGCAACATGGACAGGTGATAACCTTTCCAACTGGGAGCACCTGCACATGTCCATCTCCATGGTACTGCAACTGGTATGTACTTCATGGAATCAAGGAAACCTTATGATCATACTCTCACTCCTTTGATGTTTAACCTTCGAGAGATTCTCGGAAAGTTTTCTCAGAGGGCATTAATCTAGAATTATAAAATACCGTGATTATGACACAAATGAGTCGTATCTCAAAATCATAAGCTGAAATTCAAGACCAGGGCAAATCACATTCCTTTGCGGTGATGCTTGTAGCAATTTTAAGGCACATATATCAGAATTTTATTTTATTTTTCATGCAAATTTGCTATGAAAGTTTTCTCAAAGGGCATTAATCTAGAATTTTATTTTATTTTTCATGCAAATTTTAGTACTCCCTCGGTCCCTTATTTTTTGCTATCTTTTGTTTTGGCACGAAGATTAAGATGAGTAGAAAATTGTGAAAGTTTGACAAAATTGCCGGAATTGCCCTTAAGAAAGAAATAGCTTTGTGGCTGAAATCAGTGGAGTTAGTGTTATCAAATCAGATCATAAAAAAATTAAGAAGAGTTGAGTGAGTGGAGTTAGTGATGTCAAATCAGAGAATAAAGAAATAAAAGGAAGATAGTGCAAAGGATAAATTGGTAATTCCACTAGAAAAAGTTTACTAATTAAGGAAACGTTGCAAACATTTAGGGACATCCTAAAACGGAAAGTGTTGCAATAATAAAGTGATGGAGGGAGTAGTACATGGAAACTTAAACTACTCGGGGAGAAATATTCATTTTGTGAAGATAATTCCCCCCCCTTTTTTTTTTTTTTTTTGTGAATGATAGATAGCATAAAGAAGAAGAAGATATGAGAGACTTGGTGGGAGTAGCAAAAATTGAGGAAAAATTTAGAGAACGCGGTCTAAGATTGTTTGAGCATGCTTAAAGAAGACGTTTAGATGTGTCAGTGCGCAGAATTGATGGGTTAGATCTGGGCATGGCTAAACAGGCAAAGGATAAACTTAAACTTACATGGACAAGTTCAAAACAGAGGGATCTTTCTCTTGTGGAGCTACTAGAGGAGCTTGCTAACCATGGAGTGTATTGGAGATGCTGGATTCATATAGCCGACCCCAACTAGTTAGAGTTAAGGATTAGTTGTTGTTATTGTTGTTCAGTTTCTTTAGGTTCATGGATTCATAAAGTATTTTTTGAACATTTTAGTTTCTCAATTTGTGAACAAAAAGAAAACAAAAAGGAAGAAAACATGATGGTTTCTTACAACTCTTATATTATTTCAGGGCCTTAGTGGCCAACCACTTTCAGGACCTGATATTGGTGGGTTTGCTGGAAATGCAACACCGAAGCTTTTTGGAAGATGGATGGGTGTGGGAGCTTTATTTCCTTTCTGTCGTGGACACTCCGAGACTGATACCATTGATCATGAACCCTGGTCCTTTGGGGAAGAGGTTTGTGAAATATGAAAGTGGTCAATATTTGTGATATTGTCAGATCTCAGATGATGATATGCTCATGTTTCCGTTTTAAGTCACGAGGATAAAGCTAGGGAAATTTACAAAAAAACCCCCGAGGTTTGGCGTAACGAACAGTTGCCTTCACCGGTTCTGATCTCCTTAAGGTTTAGTGAAAACCACCCTAAATATGTTAGAAGTCTACAATGCCCAATTCATGTACAGATGAGTTTTCTCTTCATTAAATGAATACTCCCTCCATCCCTAATTAATTGAGACATTTGACGTGGGATGAAAATTAAGGAGTTTAGAAGACGATAGTTTTTCCACTTTTGCCCTTGCCTTCAAATGCTGGTAGTAAGTGTCCCACTAAAATTGGAAAGGAAATTGAGGGTAATCTAGTACTATGATTTCTAAAAGTAAATGTATAAACTGTTTTGAGACTTCCCAGAACAGGATAAATTGTCAATTTTAGTGGGATGGAGGGAGTACTTTGTATTGACTCCTGATCAAATATGATTTTCAGGATCGATTATTGAATTTTTATTTATTTTTTTCCTTGGCTGTACTAAGGCCTAATTCTTCTTTCTAAGTTTACTAGTAAATCCTCATTATCAAAGGCACATGAAAGCATTAAACTGCCATTAACCGCTCTTGGCTGTCTGCTTTTGCATTTTGTATTTACGCACTTTGAGTTAGACTAACTTTAATTTAATACTCAGTGTGAAGAAGTATGCCGCCTTGCATTAAAGAGACGTTATCGTTTAATACCACATATATACACACTTTTCTATTTTGCCCATACCAGAGGCACTCCTGTAGCGATTCCTGTTTTTTTTGCTGGTAGGTTTTCTGATTTACATTATTTCATTAATTACTTCAAGTTCTATACTGTTTTCCAATGTTGGGATAAGAACGTTCTATATGCAGATACAAAAGAGCCTGGATTACGGACACTTGAAAATTGCTTCCTCTTGGGACCACTCTTGATCTGTGCGAGGTCAGAATCCTTCACTTCCACATGAGTTATATTTTAAAATTTCCTAATTTGTTGTTGTATTACTTGATGCATTCTTATTCCTGATTATATTATATCTTCGTTTCGTATTTCGTGCTTGATTTATATGGTCTTTGGGTAGTGTTGGTATTAGAGTTTTCAATTTACTTTGAATCACTGAGCTAAAGTGCAGAGCATAAAAGCAAATTAGAAACGGTGTTGTGAAATCAGAAGCATTTTGGCGCAGTTGAGAACTGCCTTTCAACCAAACAAACCATTAAAGTAATTTAGGAACAGAGTTGTAAATTTAGGAGGAATGTGGCATACTGATCTGTAACTGTTAGAAAGTGACCATTTGTTCAGTTTTATTTAGTTTTTATATTTGTTTGTATCTATTTACAATTATGGGACTGTTCTGTACATATCTTGATAGGTTAGTGGTTTAGTGAGGTTGAATCTTTTAGATTAGGATTACTTTTCTAGTAAGATACCTCTGTATATAAATACACGCTTTAGAGCGTACACTTAATCAAGAAAGTTCAGTTACTCTCATGGTATCAGAGCCCTAGCCCTCTGAATTTTCTCTCCATCTTTTGTCGCTGGAATTCAGCTTTTTTCTGCTCTTCAAATCCTCTGGCCTTCATCGCCAGAAATCTTTGGCCTTTATTGCCAAGCCCTAATCTGGCCTTCATCGCCAATTCTTCCCTAAAACACAAACCCTAACCCCCCGACCCCAAAAGAAATTGTTTCTAGCATTTCCGAACTTTTTTAGAACCGTCTTAGGGACCCTGAAGATAGAGAATAGATAAAGGGGTAACCCACCTAATACTGATTTCACTAGAGATAATCTGCCACTATCGACAACATTCTGAGTTTCCAGATGCTCAATTTGGATTTAAACTTTTCAAGATAGGATCTCAATTAGCCACCAAGTACATATCTTTCCCTACAGGAAGCCCCAAATAGTCAAAGGGAGTCTTATCGCAACTGCAACCAACCAATCTTGCCAATTCTTCTACTTCCGGAAAGCTAACACCAACACCGAACAAACGAGTCTTCTTAAGGTTGATTTGAAGACCGGAAGCCATTTCAAAACATTTAAGCAGAGACATAATATTTCTGATGTTTGCGCGCGACCATTGACCAAGAAAGAGAGTGTCATCTGCGAACTGAAGGTGTGATATGACACCACTGCGCTGGCCCAAAGAGATCCCTTTGAAAACTTCTGCTGAGACCGCCTCTTTCATCATAGCCCCAACTGCTTCAACTGCAATTATGAAGAGGAAAGGTGAAAGGGGGTCACCTTGTCTTAGGCCTCTCTCCATTGAGAATTCACTTGTTGGGCTGCCATTGACTAGCACTGAAACTCTTGCAGATGATAAGCAGCTTTGGATCCGGGAGCGCCACTTGCTACCTAAACCCATCTGCTCCATAGTGGATTCAAGGAAATTCCAATTGAGAGAGTCAAAAGCCTTTGCGAAGTCTACCTTGAGCAACATCAAATTTTCCTTTTTTTTCTTAATCCAACTGACTGTTTCATTAGCGATCAGCATTCCGTCCAGAATCTGACGACCGCTAACAAAGGTAGATTGTTCATGAGAGATGATAGAAGGCAGCACCAGTTTTAGCCTTTTTGCCAGAACTGTAGAAAGAATCTTGTAGATGCTCCCCACTAGACTGATAGGACGGAATTCATTGACTGTGGTTGGGTCTTTGATTTTTGGAACAAGTGCCACAAAAGAGGAATTGCATCCTGTCGGAATTCGCCCAGAATACCAGAAATTCTGAATAAAGGCTACCACTTCAGATTTCATAGTTGTCCATAATTTTTTAATAAAGTTGAAGTTCAGACCGTCAGGACCTAGGGCTTTGAAGCTAGCACAAGACCAAACCGCAGCTCGAATTTCTTCTTCAGAAATGGGGGCTTCCAAGTGGGAGGACTGACAAGCAGAAAGACGGGAGAAGAAAGTACTGCGGAAAGTGGGAGGGTTCTTTGGCGAAGTTGCTGAAATAATTAAGACTTCCTTCTTAATGAGAACGGGATCCTCAAGCCAACAACTGTTTGACATTAAACCTCCAGTTGAATTTTTTCGCCTTATGTACCTTATGGAAGCATGAAAGAATTTAGAATTTTCATCCCCTTCCGCTGCCCATTTCGTGCGAGACTTTTGGAATAACATCTTTCCGTTTATTCTCTCGAATTCTCCCAATTTGAGCCTTGTTTCTAAGCTTTCCTTGATCTCCTGTTCAGATTTCATGAATCTTCATGTGTTTACACCCCCAACAGAATGGGGTAGCTTAGAGGAAGAATGGTCACATTTTGCAAATTACAAGGGCACTTCTTTTTCAAAATAAGGTTCCAAAACAGTATTGGGGGAAGCTGTTCTCATAGCAGTGTACAACATAAATAGGCTGCCCACCAAGGTTTTAAATGATCATGCCCCAGTTGAGGTCCTTTCCCAAATTTTCCCTCAAGTCAGAACCTCAAATAATCTCCAGATGAGAGTATTTGGGTGTCTTGCCTTTGTTCACATTCAAAATAAAGGAAAGTTGGACGCTAGGGCGGTCAAGAGTGTTTTTCTGGGATATTCACCAACCCAAAAGGGTTACAAGTGCTATCACCCTATAACCAAAAAGTTTTTTTGTCTCCAAAGATGTAACATTTCAGGAAAGCCTTCCCTTTTTTAACTCTGTAGACCAACCTGATTCTGAAAATCATGTGGCCTTTAATGATTCTGATTTTTCATTGTTTGAGCTCCCTGCTCTTGAAATCAAAGAGAATTCTTTGCAAAAGGCAAGTGAAAATGAGTTTAAAAAAAACTCAGAAAAAGAAAATTCTGAATTTGAGCCTATTCCTACTAAGATGCATAATAAAGGGAGATTTGGTAGTTTACTCAAGGAGGAGGGAACCTGACCCTAACCCTCAACAAGACCCAGAGCCTACTCAGAGAAAGATTCCCTCCATCCTTTAGTCGAACCTGAAGCTGACCTACCTATTGCCCTCAGAAAAGGTAAGAGGGAATGTACCAAAAAGCCTTTGTATCCCATAGCCAATACCTTATCCTATCATAGGCTATCCAAACCTTACCAAGCTTATTTAGCCAATCTTCACAGTATCCAAATTCCTCAAACACTAGCTGATGCTGTATGTAAAAAGGAATGGAGAGATGCAATGAGAGTGGAAATGGAGGCATTGGAAAAGAAGAGGACTTGGGAACTTACTGATCTTCCTAAAGGTAAGAAGGTGGTGGCTGTAAATGGGTATTCTAAGTACAAGGCAGATGGTTCTCTGGAAAGATATAAAGCCAGATTGGTAGCTAAAGACTACACTCAGACTTATGGGCTGGATTATCAAGAGACGTTCACCCCCGTTGCAAAAATGAACACTGTAAGGATCCTTATTTCCTTGGCTGCCACTTTCAGTTGGGATTTGCAGCAATTTGATGTGAAGAATGCTTTCCTCCATGGCGATCTAGAAGAGAAATTTATATGGCTATTCCTCCTGGCTTTGGAAAAGGGGAGAAAGGGAATAAGGTGTGAAGGCTACGTATGGCTCTTTATGGCTTAAAACAATCTCTTAGAGCATGGTTTGGGCGGTTCACTGCTGTCATGGTGAAATCAGGGTACCATCAGTGCAGGGGAGATCACACATTGTTCATAAAACACTCTGATTCAGAAGGGGTCACTGCACTACTTGTTTATGTGGATGATATAATAGTCACTGGGAATGATGAGGGGGAAAAAACAACCCTCAAAAAATTTGAGATTAAAGACCTTGGAAGACTCAAGTATTTTCTTGGGATAGAAGTTGCTCACTCCAGGCAAGGTATTTTTATTTCCCAGCAAATATATGTCATTGATTTGTTAAAGGATACAAGGAAGACAGCATGCCACCCCTCCTCTACACCTATACATCCTAACCACAAGCTTGGGGCGGCTCAGGATGCTCCAAATGTTGATAAGGAGGGGTACCAAAGGCTGGTAGGTCGGTTAATCTACCATCAGTGCAGGGGAGATCACACATTGTTCATAAAACTTACCTGTGAATGTGTCATTGAATGATCATTAATCCAATTATCTTATTTAAACATGAATCTTTGCTCCAATTATTTTATTTAATTATGTTAAAATCAAAGATGATTGACCGATGTACCAATTTTTGGAAACATTGGAAAACTCATTGGAAAACTCAAAATTCGTTTAAACATTACTTTATGTTCATTCTTCTCCAACCGACGAATCTCTCCCATTTTTGGAAACATTACTTTTGTTTAAACTCATTGGAAAACTTAAAATCCAATTATCTTATTTAATCATTGCTCCAATCATTGGAAAATTCAAAATTCGTTGAATGTAGGAAATTTTAACAAATAATAAATACAAGATAATTATTTGAGTATTGTACCAACCAATGTACCAATTTTTATTAAATAAATAAATAAACGAATCTGAAAACGTATCGAATTGCCCAACGTATCATCTCAGACTACCCTAACGAATCCGATTCTTCTCCATCCGATGAATCGCGTATCCGTACCCGTACCGCGTATCTGGTAACTATGATATGGAGTGTAAGTTTAGCATGCACAAGAGAGGAGAAACCGGTAAAGTTCCACTTGAGGAACAGGAGCTCTTCAAATGCAACACTTTAAAATACTTAGGTTCTATTATCTAAAAGGAATGAAATATTGAGGAAGATGTCAACCATCGGATAAAGACAAGGTGGGCAAAATGGATAGGTGTTGCTCAATAAAAACATCCCACTAAAGTTGAAAGGAAAATTTTATAGCGCAACTATCAGACTAGCCATGTTATATGGCACTGAGTGTTGGGCAGTGAAAACACACGATATAAACAAAATGATTGTCGCGGAGGTGCGAATGCTTCGATTGGATGGATGAGTAGACATACCTTGAGAGAGAATACGAAATGAGAACATTTGAGGTTAGTAGGAGTCGCACCAATTGAAGATAAAATTAGAAAAGGTTGACTTAGTTGGTTTGGGTATATACGAAGAACATTAGATTTGCCAATGCATAAAACCGATAGGTTAGATTTAGTAGAGTTTAAACGAGATAAGGGAAGACCTAAACTGACATCGTTAAATCTAGTTGAGATAGATCTTAGGCTACTTGAACTTTCGGAAGACCTTGTAACAAATAGAGTTACAAATAGAGCGGAATGGAGATGCATAATTCATCCAGCCGACCTTAATGAGTTAGGGTTAAGGCTCGGTTGATTGATTGATTGACTTGGCATAAGAATTAAGGTGAGAAATCAACTTTCTTATTTTACGCTTTCTTTATATTGGAAGATGTAGTTAGACACAAAAACCGAGAAACATATGTAAACTAAAATCAAACAATTAGAAAATTGAAGATGTAGTCCCGAACCGCTAGGTTAATGGTTAAGCTTCTAAGAGCATCTCCAACAGCTTCCCAAAAAATTCCGCCAAAATGAGAAGCAAAAGTCATATTCTCCAAATTATTTTTGCTCTAACTCCAAAAGCTTTCCCATTTTGAAGAATCATACATTTATTACAATAAAATATTCTACATTTTTTACTAATAAATAGTAGAAAATTATTTTTGATTTAACACTTTGAAACATATAATAAAATTTCCCTCTAAGCAAAAGGAAAAATTTGTTGCCTTAGTAAAATGATTAAATAGTCATAATCGTTGTATTCATTTACTATAATATCACAATATTGATATAAAATTAGAAAAATAAAGATGAAAAAATAGAAAGGAAGTGCAATTTTGAAATATATTCATTTCGTTATATTTGACTTTTTAATTTGTATTTGACTAAAATTTCATAAACAATAAACTATTCTAAACTTTTAAAATACATAAAAAAATTAAACCATTCATTGATCTATGTATCTAAATTATTAGATTATACTCACTTCTTCCCTAAATAAACAGTAAGTGTTCCTTTTTGGGATGTCCCTGAAAATTTTGTGCATTTCCCTTTTTTAAAACTTTAGTTGAGTTGTTTTACTCAAATACCCCTAACATTTCATCATTTATTACTGTAATTCTTTACCAAAATTATATTGGGAAGGGATGGGTGCTAATGATGGGAGTATTTTTTACCAAAAAAATTTTTTCCCTCCATTTCTTAATTTGAGTGCCAAAAGAAATGCACCATTTATTTTGGGACGGAGGGAGTATATATATATATATATATATGTGTGTGTATATTAAAAGGTTGAACACAGAAAATCATAAATTTAATATTAAGAAAGAAACATATCATTTTTAACGGAGAAAAAAAAAACAGTATAATAATTAAGCATAAAAGTAAATTTTAAAATAAGCAAAGGAAAAAAAGGAAAAAAAAGGAAAAAAAGATTATCCAACATCTCTTGTTGTGTACGTTTAAATTGTTGAAATATGTAAGAAAATGTTGAAGGGAAGAACAAGTCATGTCCGATTTCAAGAAAAGAAAATCCAATAAATAATAAATTAATACCATGTGGACTCCAAAAGTGTGCATACCAATAAAATGTGGAAGCTATTGGAAGTGCTCTAAGGACACTAGGTGGAGGTTTAAGTTTATGTTCTATCTCCACCATCGCCTACCCCCTGCCCCTAATTATCAGAAAAAAGAAAAGGAAATTGAAGAGCAAAACATATTTAGGGAAGAAAGAGACCAATATTTGATTAGATCTCGGTATCTTACTGTTTAGGTCTTGGAGGAAATAATAATTTGGTAAGAATAATACTCCTTCTGTCCTGAATTAATTGGACCATTTGATTTTTCTATTTCACAGTATTTAATCTATGATTTTTATCTATGATTTTTTATTATGGATGTTTAGATGTTTAAAGTTAAAAAAATTACATATCAATCATAATTTGCAACATACTTTTTCTAAGTATATTTTTTTGAGATTTTTTTTCATTACTTATCTTTATGAAAATTTTAGTCAAACATTGAATTTTGAAACAAGAAAGTCAAATGGACCAATTAATTCAGGACGGAGGGAGTACAAGTTACTAAAAATGAAAAGCTAGCAAAATTTTAAAACAACCCAAAAAAGGAATATTGCTGAATTTTTAGCACGGAAGAAGTATCAAAGTTCAAGGGCTAAGTGATTCAGATATGTACAGCTAAAGGGGAATGAGAACATCAGGAGCCATCAAGGTTATTAAAAGCGAAAAGCGCACTAAAGCGCTAACAGTCTGAAAGCGCAAAGCGCTGAGTGCAGAGTAAAAGCGCGAGCTTTAAGAAAGTTAAGCATAATAATAAATATAAGTATAAAGTAGGTGGAAAAACCTCAAAATTGCTACAAGTGATCATAAATAACTTAAATGTATCATGAAATTGGCAATTTTTTATTAAAATGTGTCAAGAATTGAAGGTTCTAAGCTGAAAAGAGGTAAAAGTTGGAAGGTATTCTGCTCATGGAAAAATAAAGATGGGGTAATATTGTCACTTGAGAAAGTTAAAGGGTTAAAGTGGGTCAGTCCAGATCTGGATATTTTCATCTCCTTCCACACGATCTTTCGGCGTCGGTGCCTGGGTAATGGTGATGTCGATACATCAAAGGAGAAAAGTGGACTTGGAGTTCAAAGTGATGAAGAACGCGAAGCCATTGGCGGAATTCGAAGTTCAAGTCAGAGCAGGACGGTGAACCTGGATTACAGCAGGACGGAGTGAACAGTCTGGCAAAGCTCTTGAATCAGGAAAAAAAGTAACCCAGGTCCTCTGTGCTTCAACTGAAGCTTTCACTTTCAGCTCGCTTGAGCAGTTATCCTCGCTTCAATGAAGTGGCCACGCTTCAGATGCGAAAAGCGTTCCAGGCCTCCAAGCGAGCGCCTTGCGCATTGAGGGCACCTAAGGCACGCATTTAATAACCATGGGAGCCATACCTTACATATACATACGCATAACCTATAGTTTACAAATCAATGAGGGCTCCTGCTGCCCACACTATCCCTAATAATGCAGGCCTGCCTTTGTTTGTGGTTAAATAACTATCACAAAGGTGAGACCAAGTATCCATGATTAACCAATTCTAACATAACCCTTATGTTCAAATATTATTGCTTTATTATTAATTAATTGGTTCATGCACCTCAGGCATATGACAGCTCCTACTGGATAAACAGTGAGCATAAAATGCTGGAAGGTTCACCAGATTTGAGTTTCACGATCCAAAGCACACCCCTTGAAGAAATAGATCGGAATACTTGTACTGCAGACCTAGAGTTGGCACGCTTCTGCTACCAACTATCTTGGGCCTGGAATATCTACAAACTTGAATAGAAAACCCTTTATATTTGTCCTTAAGAGTTACTGGGGTTGTCACAAGCACGCATTTTGTTCCCTGTCAACCAGTATACCGATATTATTGTAGCAGTTAGGTCTATCAGCGAATAGTTCAGAATATATATCCTGCCTGTCCAGGAGATTAGGGACTACTTTCAGATTCTTTGTTTTGGAACCTAGGGAGAGAGATGGATGAGAAGGCTTTAAGGAAACAAATATAAAAAATGGCAAAAGCATCCCCAACTTGAAAGTTTGTTCTAAAAATGATGTAGAAAAACTGTTTTTTGGACCAGATCATTCTGATAGACTAACTTGGCCATTTTACACCAACTACAATCTCTTTCTCTTCTTCTCAAGCAAGTTAAGAGCTTTAGCAAAGCAACCCATTATTTCTCCAAAACAATGTACTACAACTACTAAACTTGCAAGTTGACTATATCAAATGCAATACATATAGCATGAAATGTAATTTCATTCTTGAGGGCACAATTCATACATCGTCATGAATGTAAGGAACATGCAGAAAGATGAGAATTGACAATGAATAATTAAATTTCATGATGCAGAAGTACCTTTCGTTTGATCGGCGCTGAGGTATTTGCAACTGGTTTAAAGAACGACTCCAACCTATGAAACAAACATAATAGCGAAGTCAACTGAAAATCACTGTAATCTTAGGCTTGTGATACCTTTAGCATTATTTTCAGTATTAGTACAAATTTGAAGCCTACATACCGGCCTTGTGAGAACCTGTTCTTTGCTGCTTTGATCTTTTCTAATGCCTAGTAAGGAAAGTCAAGGTAAGAGAAGGGACAGTGGTTTCCAAAAAAAAAAAAAGTCAGGAGAGAAAGAACTTTATTGAGAATCAGTGATTGGAGGCAGCAATCAAACCTTTGTCACTCTATCCTGGTTGAACCCATTTTCATTCACTAAGAAGGCAATCAGCCCCTGAAATTCAACAAAAGAATTGCAACATGAGAATTTTAATCACATAAAAACCTAAACAAACATGTGAAAGGTCTTCTTGGAACAACAAAGTTCTTACTTCTTCATCTGGGGAAGACCATTTAATATCAAGCTTCTCCTCATCAGTGCAAACAAGTGGTTCTTTAAAAAGCCCCCGAGCTTCCTGATAGGGCCAGTTCTCTGGTATTTGATATCTGAAAATAGAAAAAGGAAACCGTACTGTCAAACGGAACACTTTCAAGATTGAACTAATAAGTATCAAAACCTAGACCACCCACACCAGACAAATTAAAAAACCACTTCACATAGCAGGAGTAGAAAGCAATAAGATACCTTTCCTTGTTAATGTCCTCAAGTATATTCTCAATAGAGTCATGCTGACGAATCAACTTCAAAGCTGTCTGGCCACCAATACCTGCATCATAGGTTTTCATCTGTACTAAACAAAAACAAAAAAAAAAAGAAGGGAAAAAAAGAAAGCCATACTGATACGTGCTCAATAATCAAATCCAACTATTGTGAAATGAAAACCCAAATACCTCTGATGCTGTCACAGTAATCGCAACCAGATAGAATACACAAGTCGATAAATTGATCCATCGTAAGATTCAGCTCCTCCAAAATCTGAAACATACATGTAATCATACATCCACATAGTGTGCCGGAATCTATAGATACAAAATTTGTTTTCCTTTTAATGATCACCTTTAAAATCTCAAACTCCATAACTGGTATCTTTTTTGAACTAGGGTCCATTAAATGGCGAAGAAATCTAGGAGCCCCAAAAGTCAGAGAATCCATGTCCTCAGAAGCCACAGCATAGACCTAACACCAAAAATTATAAAAGGAAAAAAAAAGTAAAATAATTGGAGACCTCAAAAAACTTATCCTTTTAAAACTAGAACACCAGAGAGATAGATAACAGAAGTTAAAGTGCAAAATTATGTTTTAAACGCCCTAAAAAGCCCAAACATAGCAAGGTGTAAGCAGTTAATTTCTTTTCATGTTTATATCAACAAAGCTGAATGAGACTAGACTTATGCAAGAAAAACAAATACATACCTTTCCTGATTTGCAAAGTGCAGCACATTGTGCTTCAGCTTCAGAAGGAGCCTGCCAGAAGAAAACCATTGGCCTAATGTTTTCAAAATCAAAAAGCGAACAAGACGCTAAGGGTCCAAAGCGCAAAGCAAAAAACAAAAGCACACGATTTAATGAAGTAAAGTGCTACCCGTGAATTGATAGATAATACTATTATAGACCAACTGGAACAACTTAATACTCCCTCCGTCCCAGAAAGATTATTGTGTTTGACTTTGATATTTCAAGTTGCACTGTTTGACTCAAAATTGTACTAGGATAAATAGTGAAAAAAAAATCAAAAAACATATATCTAGAAAATTTAGATTGCAAATTATGAGAAGCATATGAATCATTTAACTTTACATGTCTTTAAACTCATAAAAATAAATCGTAGCTTAAATACTGTGAAAACAATGAAAAAAAAATTGCAATCTTTCTAGGACAGAGAGAGTAATACCTAAAGTTAGCCATAACCCACTATTAATTAAAGGTAAATACTTGAGGTAGTTAGCACAAAAACATTTAAATAATATGCAAAAATATTCATTACAACACTAGCATTCAGATTACAGAAGACTAGTCATAAAGTCATCTTCACATTGTTTCTCTCTCTTTTCTCATGGTCAATAGTCTGCCTTCGGCTCTCTGCTATTGCTCACTCCTGACTGCTATCGTTCCCTTTCTAATTTCTTATGCTTTTTCCTTGTTTTGGGATTTGAATCACTACCCTGATGCAGTATTTGACCTAGGTTTCATGTAGCCCAATCAAAAATTTTAATTTTATCACAATTAAACGAAGCCCATAATTTCCGCCTAGTTAAAGGCGTGCACTTCATGCGCCTACCATGCTCTTAACTTAAGTCACGTTGCCATGAAGGCGATAATTGCAAAACCTTTGGTGCTCTGAACATGGTTATTAAATGCGCGCTTGAGGCGCGCTCAAAGCGCGATGCGAGCGCCTCCATCTCGCCGTCGCTTTTCGCGTCGGAAGCAGTGGCCCTTCAGCAAAGCAGTGGCTGTGCGCTGATGCGCGCCGCCGTGAGAGGTCGTCTGTCGAAGCGCATAAAAGCGCAGGATCAGATGGGCTGTTTTTTTTGTTTTTTTATAAACAGAGATGGGCCTTTTTTGTAAGGCCCAAAACTAACTTATTTTTCAAACCTATTTACTACACGGTTAAGTGAGAGTTAAGTGTTAGACTTAGAGTTAGATTAGAAAACAAACAGTCAGCTTCAGTTTCACGAAGAACGGAAGAAGTCGAGCAGTCTTCACTCTTC
>JBBYHH010081802.1:0-15362 GCA_038382905.1 Daphne laureola
CTTTAGTAACAGGAGCAGTAGAAACATTCATCGGCGGCTCACCGCCACCCACACCTCGACGACGCACCCTACGCATCCAGCAAATCGGGCAGAGGAGAAGCAAAGCTTCAACGCCCAGAACTGATTGCCGACGGCCGGCCAGGGAGCAAGGAGAATGAGTCGCCAAACCCTAGCAGAGCTCGATTCAACAATTTGTTCAGAGGCGTATCCTCAATTTCTTTCTTACTAACAAAATTACTTTATCTCATACTTTTATGAAATCTTATGCCAATTTTACTTTACTTCCATCAATCTTTAATCTTTAGTACTTATTAATCTTTCAGATAGATGAAAATTTTGAATTTTGTTGGAATTGAGGGAGTTATATGTTAAGCTTGGAATTTAATTTTATTAATTAATTCATGTAATGTTTTACACAGTAAATTAGATGTAAGGTTAAAATAGATTAAAAAAAGATGTAAGGTTAAAATTGAACAAAATATCAAAGATAGAGAATTAATCTACTGTTTCCTGTTAATGTTTGTGTTTCCACATGAAAAGAAAAATGGAAAGCACTCTAAAACCCAAAACAAACTGACCCACATATGCCAGTTGTCTTGAGAACATAGACCATAAATTTGGTGGAGATATTTTGTGTGTATATATATATACATAGGAAGAAAGAGCAATTTTATCATTAATTTTTTTAAAATTTATTATTATCGAATCGGCAATGTAACGTGGCGTGACAGAACAGTTAATTTGGTTGAAAAAATTATCCCGTAATATTTGTCGGACCTTCACTAGATCAACATCAGTCTTTTTTCCGCTCAACCAGTATTGGAACACCATAAATCACAACATATTCATATCGAAAAACGCGACCTTACCGTCATCAATTCAACTGACCAATGTAGTAATCCGTTGCACCCGGATCACCGATATGTTCCTCTATTTCTGGCGCATCGATTGTGACTATCTTAACTCCAATAGTCATTGATTGCTTCATTACTAGATATCTAGTGACAAACTTACCATTTTAACAAAATGTTAATGACATTTTTACCCAAAAAAAATAGGTTGATGGTAAAATGAGAGATTTTAAAAATATTAGTAGTAGCCGGTTTTTTTTTTTTGGTTAAGAATTGTTGTTTAATTAGTATGAGACAAAAAAACTACTTTTGTTGCAACAGTAAAAATGGATTATTTGGTTAGTACTCCTTCTTTATTTTAATAATTGCATCATTTATTTTTTATGTTTTAAAATTTAATATTTAATTTAAATATTTATAAAAATAAATAATAAAAAAAATTCTAAAAAAACATTTTCATAAATTATATATTATTAATTACGATATACATAAAAAATATTTAACTTTAAATATTTAAATATATGCATGTAAATAAATTATATATTAAATATTATAAAATAATTAAAATAAGTGATATAATCTTTAAAATATGGATGGAGTATATAGTATATAATTGTTGTTGGTCATGTCACTTGAAGGGAGAAAGAGTTTGTTGTTCTTATCCTATCACATTAATACAAAGTGACATAACTTTAGGGTTTATCACGATGCATGATATAGGTGTGTTCATCAAATCTATTATTGAACAAATAATTTAAATGCGATTGAATTATGGATACGATGTTTATGAGATAGAAAATTGGAGGAAAAATATAATTTGCTGGAGAATTTATAAACTTCAAGATAAAAATCTCGTTCATTTTGCTCAAATGATTTTTGTATATCTGAAATGATTTCTGTGTTTTTTCTTTTTTCTTTTTAAGAAAATGATTTTCATTCTAAATTAACCGGCAAAAATCGGAGAGAAACACACGAAGAGGGACAAAGCCCTTAAAAATGAGTCCAACGACACTAAGCAAAGATGAGCCAGGTCACAGCTAGACCGTAAATCAATTAAAAATTAACAATAAACATAACTAAGTCCACAGTAGAAAAAGAAATAACACCTAAAGATAATGAACGCAAACAACAAAATTTGGAGGAACCAGAACCAAAACTTAATGATAGCGAGGAAGGGCCTATATAATCTCTCCCGTACCACCACCTAGCGTTTTAGCTTCATTCAGACTCACGTCTACAATATCGAAGTTCAGCTCGTGGGTAATAATAAAATCAAGTTGTATCTCGACAACTTGTGAGGGCCTGACCACTACGAGGAGATCCGAGTAGGACGTAAGATCACTTATGAGAACCTGCATAAATACCAACAAATAATAGTTATCTAGCCACCACCATACTCTTTTGATGGTCCAAACCATAATATGATATTGGATGCATAGGAATGGTTGCGTAACCCACAAACCCAATACAAAACTCATCACTGCACCAAGTAGGGTGAGTCATCGCTCAACCTTGCCGTACCAAAATCCTGCTCTGTCAGGTCATCCTCGACCGACCTTATCCATACCTGCCACCGCCCAACAATAACTCCACCAACACCACCAGCCGAACCACTCCCCTTGGATCGGCCTCGACTACGCATCTCTCCGTTTTTTTACCTACCCGAAAGTAGTCCATCTCATTCGTCCGATACACTTTCATTGAGCCTTGCTAGATTCAGAACCCAGAGCCTCAACCCTTGTCCAAACGCCCGATGACAAAGCCACCCAAACAGAGAAATACACCATGGACAAAACCTTATTGCCAAAAGAATGGCTCCCAGCGAAGCACCTACCCAGAGGTCGTGCACATCAGTTCTGGTACTCAACGCCGCACTGGAGAGGAGGGCCGCGACTCCATACCCAAGGCGAGCGGAAGCCAGTCACGAATCGGGGCGAAGCAGAGACAGCAAGGCAAGCCGCATATTGAGGGGATGGGAACGCGAATCTTCACGAAACCGAAGCCGCACGCGACTTCGGCAGGGACGAAGCCGGCGATGACACTGGTGCAAGGACGCAGATGTCGCTTGGAAGAGACGGCCAAAACGACAAAGATCCGAGTTTAATATTATAGGGACGACGCCTCCTCTCAGAGCCTTCCATTCGGTGGGAATGACGATGCATAATAAGACCTAGAACACGTCCAGATGGTCCGATCGCCGGTCTTTGGCGCCGGTAACAGCGACAAGTTGAAAGGCAAGGTGGCGGCAGTAACAGGGTTAGGGTTACTCATCTCTCGAAACCGGCAGGATATGAATCAGATTTCTGTGCTTTTGAAGTTTGAACATGATTTTATGAAGTTTAAAGGAAAAAGTAATTTGACGGAAATTCAATGAACTTGGAGATAATAGGGCCCCTAGACTAGGGGTCTAGACTGGAGCCGGAGACTCCCCCGAAGCAAGCCACAGCTCATCATCATGATGCGAGAATTTACATCTCTACCCTTCCCCCGTCTCTCTTGACTCCGTCAAACGGTGATGATTGAATATACGATACGACGCATGCACTTTGGAAAAGGCCCAAACAAAGCATTTGAAATTGAATTAGTCAAACTTAACTCGTACGGTACAAACCACAACCCACTTTACCCCAAATCTCACTTTTACAGACTCACAATTCACACACACTGGAATTTTATGGCTACCTCACCATGACCATGCACTCACCAATCACACTTCCTCATCTTCTAAACAAACCCTACCTAATACTCCGTATCTCCTATTTGCAGTTTCCAGCACTTGGGATCCAGTTCTGCCTGTCAAGTTCAAAACACCAGCATTCAACTCCATGCATCAGATGAGACTCCTTTAAAACTAAACAGAGTGAAACGGACTTTTTAGTTCAACTCAGGCTCAGCTTTGAAGAGAAGAAGAACCAACCTGCGGAAACTTGTCTCTCCACTGAAACGTGCATCCACGTGCTTCAAGATGATCAAGAAGAGCCTGAGATAACAAGCATTTAAAAGTTTCCTGAAGCTTCACTTTTGTGAGGCCTCCGCAAGCCAACAGGGCAGCTGTTAGCCCACCAGGTGTTAAACCATTCACATGCAAGATAGTGATGTTCTGTAGGCAGCTGATGTTAGCCAGTGAAAGAAGCCCTATTTCAGTTACTGACGTATATGACAAATTTATCTGCACAGAAGGAGTCTTGTTAAGCTTAAGTAACATAAAAGTTCTAGTAGTATTCAGTAGATCTGATGACTCCAGGTTTGTGGGAAAGAAGCATGCCTGTCTCAGATTTTGTGAAAAGTGAGCCAGTGGCAGCAATCCCGCATCATCAATCTGGGGACACTTCTTCACATCTAGTTTGGTAAGCTGCTTGCAACCAACAGCTATAGCCGCTAAACCCAGAGAAGTTATTAAAGGACACCCTCGACTCTCGAAAACTTTAAGCCGACCGCACTTCGATATCCACAATAAAGAACTATCAGTAATATCTTTACAATAAGCTATATTAACCATCTCAAGGTTCGAGCAACTACTTGCAGCAATTGCTATAACACCTAAATCTGTTATACCTGCAGACCTGTCAAAAGAAAGAAAGAAAAAAATCACATTGGTACACACTTCAGCATCCCTTCGTGTGGGCAGAAATCAGTTTAAATGTAAACACTGCTAGTGACAGAAGTACAATTGAATTCAGAGGACAAACCTGTATAAATCCAACTCTACAAGTTTGGAGCAGCCCTGTCCAATGTCCATCAGTCCCTTGTCTGTTATGTTCAGACAAATTCCTAGTTTTAAGACAGACAGATCTGAACATCTGGAAATAGACTTTAGACCTGCAAAAAAAAAATTCCTAGTTCATCTACCAGCAAAAAATAGCGTAAACCAAAATTATACACCAGATTAATGAAGTAATAACCTTCATCATCAATTTCATTGTCTGTAAGGTCAAGTTCTTCAAGAGAATGGCATCTCTGTCCAATCAAGACAAATGCTTCTTTCGGAACCAATGTACAAGACTCCATCCTGAGCGAAGTGAGGGCACTGCAAGAATTTGCAATGTAGGCGATTGAAACTGCCGTTATTTTGCGACAACAAGTGATGTCTAGCTTCCTCAGGTCTCTATGTTTTCTTACAACACAGCAGAGACTGTCATCAGTCACCCCTAAGCATTTACTCAAGCTCAATTCCTTCAATGATATAACCCATTTTCCTATTGCCTTCAACCCATCAGTCGTAACTGTGCACCCATCTAGCTTTATTGATTGCAATCCAGACAGCTTCTTGAGAATAGATGCAAGGGCATCAGTAACCTGAGGCGTCAAAACCAAATATTGTAACAACCAGTTAAGAGGAGCTAATGTAAACCATTGAAATACTTACTGTAAAAATGTGCAGGCAGAAGGCTTACAGGAGAACCATGAGACAGAACAAGTTGCTGCAGACCTTCAGTGCAGTTTATCAAGGAAGAGAGACCGTTGTGATTGATATTCTCACAACTTGACAAATCAAGGTTCTGCCATAAAGAGTAGAAGTGATCAGTTGGAGTGTGTGACCCAACCAGATCTATATTGTGGATCTTAAGAGCCATATATCACCATTCTGCACATACTTCAATTACATGAGAAAAGAGTTTACCTTCAAGGATTTGCATCCATATCTGAGTGCTGCAACGCTTTTATCATTTATACCAAAGCATCCTTCAAGAACCAAATCCTCAAGATGTTGCAATTCCAAGACAGACTGCAAACACTTGTTTGTAATCTGCACATCAACAAGTTCAATAACGTACATAAGGGTAACATTTAACTAACATAAGCATGCCTCATCAGTTTGATTCCAGAACTTGAGAAAGTAATGCAAAAAGATAAGACGCTTTTTAATTCAACAGTTTTAAATCAGATAATTCTAAACGGAATCCTAATCCCTAGCCTTTAAACATCATTGCATCAAACAGGAAAAACAAAAAAAGTGAGGAAAGAAAGAGTATACTACCGGCAAGTAAGAAAGATCCAAGGTACGAAGCTCCTTGCACTTGACAGCGATCAAACCAACGCCAAGATCGCTGACTCCCATACACCACTTCAAGCTAATCAGCTTCAGCTTCCTGCAGCCAACCGCGACGCACCCGACCCCCATATCCGTAATCGATTTGCACCTAGAGAGCCAGAGCTTCTCGAGATTCTTAGCCTCCGCGACGGCGGCCATGGCGGAGTCTCTGAGCTCGGTGCCGTTGGAGAGATCTATCTCGACCAGATTGGTGCAGTTGAGCGCCAGGCCCAGCAACCCATTTCCGGAAAGAGTGGTGGTCCTTGAAAAGTCGATGGAACGGAGCGTGGACTTGCAGAGAGTCGAGATGAGGGAGAGAGAAGCCGGAGCGATACGAGGGCAGAGCGTGAGGTCAAAGTGTGAAACGTTGGGGTAGCGAGAGAGAATAGCGGGAAGATGTTGTTGACGAAGAGGAGTGAGAATTTTCCGATGGCTGGCCTCGGCAGCGTAGAAGGACCTGCAGACCAAGGAGAAAGATTTCCGGTCGACCGGATTCTGGTGGAGGGAGTCCAAGATGAGGAAGATTAGCTCCTCCGGGAGAAGGTCGAAGGGGTTTCCGGTACCGGAACCTTGCTTTTGCCTCTTCATCGGCGGCGGAGGGAGAGACAGACGGCGATGGTGGTGGTTTATGGTTGAGGTAGAGTATTTGAGTTCAGTTTGAGGAAGAAGATTTCCGTGGAATGACGTATATAACCTTGTCCCGAAAAGTGGGCTGGCCACAGTTGGTATCTGGTTGAATGACGGAACTGCCCTGGAGAGATGGAAGACCGGAGATGTGTGAGGGGGTGATATGGTCTTTTCAGAGGTAGACGTATATTCCGTACGGGAAAGGACAGGTGAGGACGGGGGAAATTGACGGGGGGTAGTTTGGGGATTTGGTGGAGAAGCTATTCCATTCCAAGGAGGGAGGGAAAGGACAGATACCCAAGTGCGGACGCGTACGATTTGACGCAAATACATTAAAGTCACACTCCGGAAAACGAAAGTAGAGAAAAGGATCATTAAACAAAAAACAAAAAACTACTGGAAAAGATTCTTATTAAGGAAAATGATTAACATATACTGGCTAAACTATACCGGAGAGGCCATTTTACTCCCTCGTGTTTGGAAAGTTCAGCTCTAACTCACTCGCAAATCTATACAAACTTGACGAATGAGCCAAGCCGAACTCGGATCTGGTAGATTTGAGTTTGAGCTTGTGAAATTCAACTATATTTTATTTAATGATATATATATCAAAAAAATTCGAGCTTTACAAACCGATTCGAGTCTAATTTAGCCGAACTTTGAAATCAAGTTGACCTAAGCGAGCTATTTGAAAATCAAGTCCCACGAGCCTTCGAGCTAACCTCGAACCCGATAAATCAAGTTCGAAGAAATCCGAGCTGAGTTTAAACCGAGTCTAATTTTCATAATCTCAAGCTCCAGTCTGCGAATTTCGTGCTCAACTCGCATAGTTCTCATCCCTAGTCAGAAATACTACTTCCATATTTTAAGAAGCAAGTGGTAGCAATTTCCTAGTAATTTAAAGTTATATTACTTCTTTACTGTGATTAGTATTTTAATATGGGACAGAGGGAGTATTAGCGAAGAGATGCTAGTATTTATAGTGAATTAAGCTTCGAAAGAAGTTCGAGAAAAGAGTATAGAAAGTCAAAAAGTAGGTGGGTAATTGCAAATCTCAAGGGGAAAGTATGATGAACTCCATTGTATTGTAGTTGGGAGTGTGTGAAGTTGGGGATAGGGGTGTAAAATGAACCGAGTCATTCGCGAACCAATTTGAGTTCAAGCTCGAATCATATTAAACGAGTTGTGCTTCACGAGCCATGAACTTAAGTTTGAGTTAAAATTTTAATTTGAGTATTAAAATGAGTCGAACTCGAACCTTTTAAGTTCTGACTCGAACCAGCTCGCGAGAAAATTCAAACTAAGGGCGTAAAACGAACTGAACCATTCACGAGCCAGTTTGAGGTCGAACAGTCGAACCACGTTAAACGAGCCGAACTTCACGAGTCATGAACCCAAAGAATAAAATAATTTTGAGATAATTTACAACTTAGTCTTTATTTTTTCTATTTTAATTAATTGAATACTTAATTTTTTCGAGTTCTCGAACTATCGAGCCGAGTTCGAACTGTATTTTCAGAGCGAACTCGAACTCGAACTCGAGCCAACTTTCACAAACTCGAACTCAAATTCGAACCAATGATGTTTGTGCTTGGCACGACTCGTTTACACACCTAGTTAGGGGCAGTGGTATTAAAACAAGAAGGGTTGAAATAGTGAAGAGTGGGAAGTATGGGGACGAGTCGAGGGAGTAGAAAACAAAAAAGAAAAAGGGATATAGGGAAATAAATAAAGGCAAGAAAGAAAAGGAGAAGAATATATATAAATTGAAGGTTTTTGTTTAGAGAATTATATAGTAGAGTGGTGGGATGTATTTTGGTGATCTATAACTCTATTGGTGTTTGAAATTTAGTGTATATGTTCTAATTTTGACTATAACTTTTGTATTACATTTATTTAGTTAATAAAATAGTTACCTTCCAAAATATATATATATATAAAGAGGTTGCATGCCGTACTTATAGGTGGAAGTACCGACCTTGCTCAGATAAGAACGGTTGAGTTGAGTTGGGGTTGGGGTTGGGGTTGGGGTTGGGTTGGGGTGGGTTGGCATATGATATGATATGATACGATACGCGACAAAGCAACACTCACCATCCATCAACCACACCACAACCTCACTTTTCAGGGCAGGCTTCTTCTTAGGCAGGCTCTTATCTTATCTTCCTCTTCCTTATGTTAGTAATTATTACTCACTTCTCTCTCCACAAAATGATGAAATGTTTAATTTTTAATATTTATTTAATTTTAATTTATTTATATTATTTAAAAATAAAAAAAATATATATTTATAAAATAGACACATAAAATTCTTATTTATATACAAAAATTTTAATTTTATATTTTAAAATAATTAAAAAATAAAATTATAGATTAAATATTAAAAAACAAATATTTCATTATTTTTTAGAATACGTTGAAAATGAACAAGCTAGGATGAACACACTACTGGAGTATACAAGATAGATGAAACATATTGAGAATTTGCAACCCAAAGTATACTATCAGCTCACGTGGAGGAAAGAAATCACTCAAAGAAAGTGATTTAATTTGCCACTAAATATACGATATGTAACATTTCCGTTTCCCACTAGTTATTTATGGTCAGTAATGATAACCACTAATTAATTGAGTGAGGTTTTAGACTTTAGTTCTGTACTTACAAATGAGTACAACCAGGATCTTCTGCCCATTTGTTCACTAATGGAGTATTAACCTTGAACAATTACTCCCTAGATAAAACAAAACGGCACAAAGGTGAAAAGACAATTTCCCAAAACGTTGATATTTCACTGAAAACCCCAACCATACAACAAGTATTCAAGCTCTAAAGAGAGGCATGGTGCAACAGGCCATTCTGTGATGAATACACATTTGATATCTTCACCTAAACGAACAAAAGAACTGAACCTAAGAGCAAAACAGAACCAAGTTTTTCTGCTGCGTGCACTTCAGCAGCAACATCACAACCACCACACCCTACAATTAATATATAACGAGATAGTCAGTGTCCTTTTCATTTTCTAGAGAGTGCAGCAGAACCCAGTAAGGCAACCAAAACAATCAATCAGCACAATGACATGAAATGAATACACAGAGCAAGCTACAAAGCATCTCAATATAGGAATCTGAAATTATAAACCCCACCAACAAAAGTGGAGACTTCGAGTGCCAAAGGAGTATTTAAACCACTCTGCAGAGTTTTAAAGGCACAAATTTGGAAGACCAAACTTTTAAAGGTGAGGAGAGTTGCAATTCTCCTACTCGCCAGACAAAAAAAATTCTGAATATAATTGTTAAGATTCTGCAGTCTACAAATAGAATAAACCGAACAGAGATCCAGCAAATGATGTAAAAGTTTCTTAAAATTGATAGTAGTCTTTAAACTGTTTAAAAGCATTACGGCATTAGTTAATTCATGCTTCTGAAACCTGATGAGAGTCCACAAATCCATCCTTTGAATCAATAAACACGAGTTCCTGTTATCTGAACTCTCTGAGTAAATAGTATGATTTCTGGGGTGGATTTGATTGCATTTCCAATTCTCCAAAAAAATCTTTTTACAAGAGCCGGCTCTCTAAAGCAAAGTCACTGACTCACTGATTTGAGAAATTTGGGGTTGGTTGTACTGGTTCGGGTGATATTGGAAATTCCATTACTGAGATGGCTGATTGAATCTCCAAATGCATTGCATGTGGGATTATACCAGCATGGTAATAGGCACCTAATGTGCTGCTAGAATAGGTTACTTGGGAGTGAACTAAACTGGCTTATTGCAGATACAGTAACTAATATCCCTCTCTTTGAAGTTACTGATGGGAATCCTGTAACTCTAGTTCAGAATAACTAGCTACTGTACTTGAAGCTTTTTGGTTGCTTCTCTATGGATTTTGTTATTGAAAGTAATAGCTACTACCTACTGAGCTCTTCAGACAGTGCATAGTTTTTCATCTTGCTGTCCCACTTATTTGTTAAACAACCAGTTTCTTTTATGTGACTTGAGCCAGTTTGATGTGTCCACTTCTGGGACATCAGTGAGATGCTTGTACGAGTATTTTTACAAGAAAAAGCATTTTCTGCTAGATGGGCTTAAAAAGTGATTTTCACTGCAAACAAACTACTCAAAGGGTTATTTCTTCTGCATCTTTGAAACTGGTTTTTCCTCGAGTTCTAAACTAGTGCCATCAATAACAGCACCCTTGGCCTTGGAAGAACTATCACAAGGCAATGGTTCAAGTGTGGGATCCCAGTGAAACATGTGTTACAGTGGTATTTCTAACAATATGTGATGTAAATATTTCCAGAAATCAGCAAAGGAACCATAAGATTGCGGAGTTTGATTACCCTGCGGGAAAACAATAAAACAAAAAGGAGTTGAATGCGCATAAAAAGAGATGTGGGTCAAATGTAGTATAATCAGTTGAGCACACAAGGTGAACCACCAAAATATCTCCCACGGTTTTTTCTTTCTAATCCAGAAACAAAACAAGGGGGCAAAAGAAAAATATAGAAGATCTTCCATCTTTTATGCTTCAGAAATGGTGGTTTCCAGTTCAAGGAACTTTGCATGCAGTTAAAGAGGTTGATTGTTTTCATGAGAAACAGGTGGGGACTAACATGGCAGTTCAAACATCAAAGAGCAAGAGAGCATCATTTCAATGCAAACGATAGTTACGAAACTACTTCCCCACAAAGAACTTTCCTGGCAATATGAGTTGGAAAGAAGTAAAGGGAGTCCAGGGAGCAAAGAGAACTGCTCACATAAACACATACAAGGAAAAGCCATGCCATCTCAAGAATCAACATCTATTTCTTCTGAATCTGAATCGCTTGCATTATAACCTGATAAGTTTGAAGATAAAGCAATATTATAATTACATAACAGAGAGAGTAAAATCTAGATTATATCAGTGATGACAAATTGACATTCAACCTGGATGCTTATCGCTAACTTTCCATACTGAAGATCGGGTTCTTGATGCTCTTGTCATCCAAATCCTTCCCTGAGATCAACAACAAATATGAACGAAAAAGTAAATCAAGGGAATACCAGACTGGTATATATATATACAGCCTCGATTAGGGTACAGTATTTCTAAAGTTCCCTCTTAGTTCAAAACCAACGCAAAATAAAAAGCAAAGTAAGAGTCCTCGTGGTCAGTCAATTCGTCGAAAACATACACATTATATAAAAAAAAATGCCTCAACCTGGCTCGAATCAGCTGGTCCCAAATCAAGCAAAGAAATCCAAAGCAATCAACACTAAGTTCCAATATTAAACTGGAGTCAGCTAAACTAATCTATCAATTATCCAAGGTTCAATAAGTATCTCATACTCTAGGTTTAGAGGTATGATCTTCAAGTTGTAAAATTAAGGAGGAATAGAGTTGAAGTAAGAGACCTTATGAGAATCTCTAGAAATCCCATATCCAGTGTAGTACATTTGTGCCACCAAAACCTGCATATTAACATCTCCAGCCTTGGCTTCCTTGAGAGTGTCTTTGAACCACCGCTTCTCGCAATCGGAGACAACCTCGGACAAGGGGCTTCGCGGATTAGAGTGTTTACCGGTGCTTGCCTCCATCTCCGTCTCCACTGAGAGTGGTCGCAGGGGTTTGCTGTCGACGAGGGCACTGACGTGCTCGGTTGAGACAAAGATTCGGGGACCTGCTTGAGCTCGGAGGCTAAATCTCAGGACCAAATAGAATAGATGGAGAGAGAATTCTTGGTCGAAGGGTTTTACTTTCTGGATATAAAATAAAACTGAACAATCGACGAAGGAAATGGCAACGAAAGAGACGACGACGGCACGGCAGCCGCGTTAGACGACTGCGTTTCATCTCCTTAGTTTTTACTATTTCATAATTGCCCCCCAAAACTTCGTTCACTTGCATATGCTTCACCCTGTTATATTCAGATGAAGTTGTGCCATTCCCTATTCTAGTAATTGCCCATACTAAGTACCATTATTCAAGTTATAAGTGAGTCTAAATTTGTTGTCCTTTTTCTCTGCTCGCTTTCTATCTCCCATTATAATTTTTTAATATCATTAATTGTTATGTTAAAAAATTGATAAATAAATTAACGGTGTTAGAAAATTTATAATAAATCATAGAAAGTGGAAATAAAAAAAAAAGATAACAGATTTGTACTCCTTATAAGTATCCATTTTACATGTTAGATTGAAACTAACGGAGTATTTCTTCCATCCCTATGAAAAATGAAAATGTATTACCTTTTTGATGTCGCATTAAATTTTATAAGTCATTGTTTTTCATTCCCAATTCAAAAGGTTATTATGATTGCCTTACATTGAGCCCTTAATTATCACCGATTATTAATGTTACAATCATCCCGGAAAAAATGGTTAATTTTCATGTATATAGTTATTCGGAGGTCAAACTTGTAATATTTCAAAGTCTCGCTTTTAAATAAAATCGACCATTTCTCTTAATTATGATGCTCTGAGAATGAATTTGAGGTTATTTCAAAAGTGTTTAAGACTTTTAAGATGGTACGAAAGTCCGGGGTGATTTTTTAAAAAATCTGTTTCCGGGGTTAAAATGATCGTTTTAAAAAATTGGACGAAAATGTCCACTAATTTCACTTAAGTGTGGCTGACGATTTTCAGACAGTATTTGACACATGTGTCTTAGATGTTTTTTATAGGTGGAAGATTATGATGAAAGACTTAGAGTATGGATTTGGTTTCATCATTATACTTTGCCTTATGAATTTGATAATGTCAAATTCTTATCATAAATCAAGCCAACCTCTCTCTCTCTCACCCATGAACCCGGACCAACCCCTCCTTCTCTCTACAAAATAATTCTCTCAATTTCTCTCATCCATTCATACACTTTCTTAGTAACTCACTATGAATCCTTCATCAAATCTTCATGAAACCTTAAGGTGAATGTGTTTTCTTACTAAGAACATCAAGGAATCAAGGTTGCAAGTTGAAGAAATATCCATTCTCTTACTCTTCCACACTTGGCCGAATTCTTCAAGGATTCTAGGAGAAGATTCTTCAAGAGTTCTTCAAGAAAAACTTAAGGTGAGTTTGTTCTAAGTTGGTTTTAAGGATAATTTAAGTGTTGGAAGAATTTAAGCTCATCTCTCTCAAAATTTCTTTAGGGGCCGAAATATTGGAAGATTTTTGAGAAATCTTCAACAACCATCTCTTGGAATTTGCTTGAGGTAAGTATGAATTTATGGTTGTTAAGAAGTAGTATAAAGAATTACTACATGATTCCATGTTAGTATGAACATTTTATGAATTTTTGAAGTTGGTGAAAAATTCAAAGTATGTTGGAAATTTATTATTATGTTTGATTCATGTTGTTGGGTGGATGCTTGGAACCATGTCTAAATCATTTTGGAACTATGAGCTAAGAGAAAATCCATACATGAAGAATTTGAACAAAATTTGAATCTTGCTTGAAACAAGTGTTAATATGTGTTCTTGGGATATTTATGAACATGTTTAATACTTGAAGTTAAGCTTGAATCATCATGGATGATGGTGATGAAGATGAGGCCGAAAATATGGTGATGAATAGTGATGATGTTTTTGTAAAATTATTGAAGTATGTTGGTTGTTTGATGTTTTGAAGCATGATTATTGTATGAAAAAATTGAAGAAAAATCTTGGGTGGTTTTTCCTATGAAGGCTGAAAGTTTAGGTGTTAATATGGTGAAGAAATTGTTTGTGAAAGTGTGATTTAAAGTTGGAATAATCATACTAATGATGTTTAAGGAGTTTGGTGAAAGTTTGGTTGAGATTGGAAGAAGAAAAAGAATTTTGGCAAAAATAAAAACTTTTGACAGAATTGAAAAAGAAGGAAAAGATTTGGGTGAAAATGAGCTAATTATGTAATTATGGAAAGTTTTGTCACTTTTTAAAGGTTGGCTACCAAAATGAAAATTTTGGTAAAGTTTAAGTGATAATTGATAATTAGTGACAAACTAAGTGAAACAAAGCTCATTTATTCTGAAGGAAGAAAGTTGACAATTTTTAAGTAAGTTGGCCGATTTTTGAAGTTTTGGTAAAATGTGGAAGTAAAGCTGTGAATAGTATTCTTGAAAAAGACAAAAGTGTAATAATGGAGAATAATGTACTTAAAAATATTAAGTAAGAATTTGGAAGCATTTTAGTGGATTTGGACCACTTTATATGCATTTGGGCAAAAAAATGAATATTTGGTAAAAGTGTAAGGATTAAGGTTGTAATTAAGGGTAAAGAAGTAAAAGTTCAACTTCTTTAGTGTTAATGATCAAAAGATTAAAGTTTAAGTATGTTTTGTCCACTTTGTATAAGTGTTGACTAAAATAAGAAAATATTTGACCAAAGTTGACTTGAGTTGACTTTTGGTATAAAGTGTAGAAAACTGGCTAAGTATTTAAGTATAGAAATCTTATAGTGTTTTATGCATTGTCTAGTGACCGGGAACCTCAAGGGCTGTGCGGGAAAAAGAAAAGAAAAAGAAAAAGGTTTCGTCGTAGGTACGGGGTTTAACATTCTTAATATGCGTTTAGATTTACCTATTGCATATTAGACTTATGAATGACTAGTTCTCGGGTCGAGGGTGGGGCCCGTTGACTCTCGGGACTAGTAACAAAGTAGGGTAACGGAATGCAGAATTTTTAATCATAAGAGCACCGATCTTCGGATCGTGACGATTTTGTGATCACTGGGTGATCCAACGATAAGTTTTTAAGATTGGTCACTGGGTGACCGTTCGACAGTTAGTTTTAAGGTTGATCACCTTCGGTGGTACCGCGCGTGTCCTGTTACTGTCGTACTTAAGGGTAACACCGTCCTTCGAGATGATGTCATCCTTCGGGATGAT
>JBBYHH010081913.1:0-15361 GCA_038382905.1 Daphne laureola
TGTCTTTTACTCCTTCTACCGCTCTATCCGATAAGTTTTACCGAGGAAACGCGACTTGAGTAATAAACAAATTAAAATTTTAAACCACTTTTGAAAACCGGTAGGCTTAAAAAGATTTTTTAAATTTTTTTTAAAGTTCTGGGGTCGAAGTGACAAGAGTTGAAAAGTTTGAGGAGAAGAGAAAAATAGGGAATATATATTTTATGACTGGTTTGGTGAACTGATTAACATTTTAGGATTATAATAGATCACAAAACTTAAAAATAAGACTATTCTAAGACAAAAAATTAATCTGAAACAAATAGATCACAAAGTTAAAAGCGGGACTGTCACGGAATTTACACTATTTCATTCACTAGCAATTTCGTGTTTCTTTATTCTTTTAATGACAACCAAGTTTTGTTTTCTTTGATAGAATAATGACAACCAAGTTTTCGTTCCTTATCTCAATCACTTTTTCTGGGCCAGAAGATGATTCACGGTAAACGTTGGCAAAAACATGTAGTCCATCCGTCCCAAATATATTAAAATTTTATGTTTAAACACTTTAACTATATTTTGTTTTTATTTTACCATTTTCAATATTAAAAGATGTAATCATAGACAGAAATCGAGAAATAGTGGTAAAACAGGATCAAATTATAACAATACATAAATCGAGAATAAAAATTAAATAATTATATAATTGAACAAAAATTTTTATATAGAAAAAAAGAGATCCATATTAACTATATATATATATATATTTATTGAAATCTAGAGGCAAAAATAATTTGATAAATTAGTATATAAAATATTCCATAAAAGGAAACGTTACATTATTTTTGAGACATCATAAAAGAAAAATATTACATTACTTCTAGAACGGATGAACTATCAGTTTTAAATGATAAAAGGAGTAATAATTAAGAAATTTGTGTTATCGTTATCTTTTACAAAGAAAAATTCAAGTTTCTCCACAAATTTTAGTTAAGAATATAACAATTGGGGATTATGCTTCTCTGCAGTAAATACAGGTAGTTGTGTAGTTAAATATTAGACACATAAAGATTAAAATTAGAAAAATTGATTTATGTGCTTACGTGTTTAACAGCTACAATAACAGTTCCCTGCATTTAACAATTAAGACTCATCAATAATAATAAAAAAATATTTCTTTTGTTCTAGTAAAATTAATGTATATTTTTTTTTATGTATATTCTTTTTAAGTTGTCTCAATAAAATTGATATGTTTTCTAAATAATTTTTTTTTTTTTTACATTAACTTTACTTTATTACTTTTTATTTTCCTTTTAACTTAAAAAGACTACTTTTATCTTATATATTTATTTTACATTTTTATTTTTTAATTAATAATATTTCTTAATTTCTTTACTCAATTAATAGTTGGGACTGTTTACTCAATTAATAGTATCATCTTTGTTGGGATCCGGGAAATAACAATTGGGTGAAACGTGATAAGCATTTCCATTCGTGGAAGTGTCAAATACATTGACGTAAACTCACATGAAAGGATTGTTTTGTTTCTAATAAGTCACACATATTTAAAATTTGAAGGAAATTTTGTGAATGAAAAGGATTTTGAGATTTGTATAATATTTGAATTATTTTTTTTTGTTTTTTGTCGTAAAAAACACAACCAAGATGGAGCCCATGTCAAAGGAGGTGTTATTCAATTACTTTTTGCAAAAACTAACATCAATCTACCACATTTTTAATTTTTTTTTTTCAAATCACTCCTACTTTCTCTCTTTTTAAATTTAAATGTGTTATTTTTTTAGTAGTTTTTTGTTGTCTCGAATACACTCAAAGTTTTGTTGGAGTAAGTGTATTCGAGTTTTTCAAGTAGTTTTCCAAGTAATTATTGCATTTTAAAAAATTACTTACGGAATTTTTTTTAATTAGTGTCTAACTATATAACTGTTTGATCTTAATCATTAAAAATTATTCAAAGTTAATTGATAATTTTTGAACCGATATCCGATTTTTATTTTATAAATTGACTCACAATAGGTTTTCTTTTACAACAATTTTTTTTTATTAAAATAAGATAAAAAACACTACATCTTAATTCTAAAAAGAAAATCCAAAACTCCATAACTTCTCAAGAGATTTCATACCCCATCAAACTCCAATGGGCACAATTAAAACAAATAGTAGAAATAAGAAGCCTCCCAAATTCAAAACAAAAAAGCCCTCCCATTAATGTGAGCCTAGCAAATGAAATGAATGGTCATTAAGTTATACAGTTCAACACTAGAGTGTAGAGTCACTACAATTTGTAGACTTTTATACCACGTGAAACACGAAAATGGGGATGTTATTATCAAACAGTACTTATTGTTCACATCTCCGACTCTTTTAACAGCAAAGTTCGATCCACTCGTTTGTTATATATGTACTCGTAACACACATTTGAACATCATCAAAGGTTCAAGGTCTAATAAGTATGGCAAAATCATCAATGGAGAGGAATGATATTGAGATGACAAGAAGTGGTGGTGCTGTGTTTGTCACATGGACGGACTTGTGGGTCGCCGTCACCGGGGATAGACACGGCGGTGGTGATCGCTACATCCTTAGAGAACTCGAGGGTTATGCCCGACCCGGAGAGGTGTTGGCGATTATGGGTCCTTCCGGTTCCGGCAAATCGACTCTCCTTGACACCTTAGCAGGTTCGTATTACGAATAACATAATACATTTGATTTTTAAACTTTTATCTCACTTAATTTTTATTAATTTTTTTTTTATTAAAAAGATTTAAAAATATATTTTTAAAAATTAGACAGTCAATTCCCTTAAAACTGTATCATTATTAATTGCAGGAAGAGTGGGTCCAAACACGAGACAAACAGGAGCTGTCTTGATTAATGGACGTAAAGAAACGCTAGCATTCGGAACCTCTGTATGTGTAATAGCTGCATTCATCTCGTTTTGTTTGCAATCTTTTATTATTATTATTATTAACATGGAAAAAACAAAATAAAAAATACATCTTTCTGAGTTCTGACTACAGACTATATCAATTTATCACTTTATGTGTTATAAAAAAAAATATTTCGTCTATCTAAGCAAAACTGATACGTTTTAAAAAAAAAAACATTTTCACATAAATTTTTCTTTTTTACCTTCCGTTTCTTTTCTCATTCAAAAAAGTTATTTTTATCTTATATTATGCTTACTTTAACATATTATTAACATCTAGTCAATAACAATCCTTGACCTTCATGTTCAGTCAAATTTATCAATTTTACTGGAACACATGAAGCAACCGATTATATTTCAGAGGTAGTATTACTATATTTTGGTATATGACTGATTACATGTATACACTAATTTTATGTACAGGCATATGTAACGCAAGATGACACACTAATAACAACCTTAACAGTGAGGGAAGCAGTGTACTACTCAGCTCAGCTCCAACTACCCAACACAATGTCCAGATCAGAGAAAATGGCTAGAGCAGAAGCTACCATTAAAGAGATGGGTCTACAGGAGGCGATGAACACTCGAATCGGTGGTGGGTTCGGAGCGAAAGGCCTGAGTGGTGGGCAGAAGAGGAGAGTCACCATCTGCTTAGAGCTGTTGACTCATCCCAGGCTTCTATTTCTTGATGAGCCAACCAGTGGTTTAGACAGTGCAGCTTCTTACTATGTGATGCATAAAATTGCTAGCCTTGCTGCAGGATCATCAGATGGCATGAGAAGGACTATTGTTTGTTCCATTCATCAACCAAGTAGTGAAGTCTTTCAGCTTTTCCATGCTCTCTGTCTTCTGTCTTCTGGAAAAACTGTCTACTTTGGTCCTACTTCATCTGCAAGTAATGTGAGTTTCATATCCAACCATACAAAGATCAACAATGTTAATTTGATTAGGAAGACTTGTATGCTCTTCGTTTTCCGTTTTGATGCAGTTTTTCGCTTCGAATGGATTCCCTTGCCCGGCTCTCCAGAACCCATCAGACCACTTTCTGAAAACTATAAACAAGGATTTTGAAAAGGTAGTAAACAAAACCTTAGACCCTTTTAGTTATGAATTTTTTTTTTTCAGAATTTATATTTCAAATTTCCTTTGTTAATATCTGGATGTATAACTAGTTATTAAGTGATAGAAAACCTTGTTTTCAAACTTTTGAAAACTCTAGTATTGAAATGATCGAACTTCAAAATAAGATTTTCTATTTTTAACACTTGAGTTTTCCAAAGTTTCGAAAATAATGTTTTGTCTCTTAATAAATAGTTATACATCCAATTATTTGCAATCTGTTTTTGGGAAATTTGCATAACTAAACGGACCCTTAGCTTCTTGCAGAAGCCATAATCAACTAATTTGTTTTATCATCACTACTCAACAGGATATTGAAAAAGGTCCCTCTGATACCATATCTGCTGAGGAAGCTATAGAGCTTCTTGTCCAATCTTACAAATGCTCTAACTATTATCACCAAGTTCAAGATGGGATAGATCAAATATTGAAGCATGTAAGACTGCCATATAGAGAGCCTGCTATACATTTGTATGTTAAACTTTCAAATCTCTAAAAAGTTTTGTTTAATTGATTGATGTTAGGAATATGATGCCATGGAGAGTAGGAGAAGTCATGCCAGCTTTTTCACCCAGTGCCATGTCCTAACTAGAAGATCTTTTGTAAACATGTGTCGCGATATAGGCTATTATTGGCTACGTCTAGCCATATACATGGCTTTGGCTTTGGCTTTAGGCACTGTGTTCATTCATCTGAAAAGTGGTTATGAATCTGTTTCTGTAAGAACTTACTGCAAATCAAATTATCTACTTCTATATAGTATTTCCTTACAAAACCTTACTTGGAAGACAAGCATAGTGAATACACTGATAATTATATGCAATGTATTTTATCTTGCAGGCAAGGTGTTTCTTGATGATGTTTATAGCTACCTTCATGACTTTCATGTCGATAGGTGGATTCCCTTCTTTCGCAGAAGAAATGAAGGTATTTGGAGAAAAAAAAATTCCTCCTACAGAGGTTGGAGGAAAGTCGTCCAACTTGTATACATGTTATGTTATTAGTGGTGGATGCGACCACTAATAATTACGGGACTACCATTCCCGTAATTAATAGTGATAGCCCCGTAATAAACAGTTGTGACAGCAACCATTAACACCATGCCACATATGCAGGTTGGAGGAAAACATTGTCCTTTTGGACATAACAAGGATTTTGAGCAGATGTTTAAGAACAATAATATACATGTACTTAATATTTGCAGGTTCTGAAACATGAGAGATTGAATGGACATTATGGAGTTGCAGCCTTCACAATAGGCAACATCATCTCTTCTCTACCGTTCTTGATACTCATGTCACTAATTCCAGGAGCGGTGTCCTATTATCTCCCGGGACTTCACAAAGGATGCATACACTTCTTGTACTTCACAGCTATGTTACTGTCATGTGTGATGGTTGTGGAGAGCCTAATGATGATTGTAGCAAGTCTAGTCCCTAACTTCTTGATGGGGATCATAATTGGTGCAGGGCTCCAAGGGTTGATGATACTGGTAGGTGGATTCTTTCGTCTCCCAAACGAGCTCCCGGATCTCTTCTGGAGATACCCTCTTCACCATATCACGTTCCATAAGTACGCGTACCAAGGACTGTTCAAGAATGAGTTTGAAGGCATGGTTTTCTTGAATGTGGATATTGTTGGAGGGCCAAGAGATGTGAAAGGAGAAGAGATCTTAGAGAAGACATGGGAATTGGAAATGTGGTACTCTAAGTGGGTTGATTTGGGGATCTTGATGGGGATGGTGGTGGCTTACAGGCTTGTGTTCATTGTGTTTGTTAAGATAAGAGAAATGGATGTTGTGAAGAAGTGTTTGTGTATGAGGTATGAGAGGAACACTCATGTTATGGCGAATCCTCATGCTACACCTCTGAGGATGGAGGCCATGTAATGTTCATGTATGTTATGGTTTGTGAAAATAAGTAGGAGTTAACGTGAACAACAAGCAACATAAAGGTTTACTTGTATCAATCCATGATTAGCCAGTGAAGCTGGTTAAGGAAAAAATATTGGTAATGGTGATGCATATATACTCTCGTTTACACGGGGAAGTTGTAAAAGTTATTTTAATCTTATGTTTTAAAAAACTTTCAATTCTTCCTGAGATTTAGTGAAATATTTAGTTTGTTAGCAAAAAAGTGACAATTGAACAACTTTTTTTTCCCAAACACCGTCACAGGCAGTAGAAATAAACAATTTCAATCAAAACACGCACACAATAATTTAACGTGATTCTGTTCTTAATTAGCTTACATCCACAAATGAGAGAAACCTATGATAATATCTTTGATAAAATATGAGAACTACAAAAAACTCTCGTCCTAGCCATCCCGGCTTCCGGACATCTCTTCTCTTTTTTCATCCTCATATCTTATCTTTCCATCACATTGATTTTTTCCTCATACTCAAAAATCCAACACAACGTGTCTTTATATAGGGTACAACCAAATCTAATTATATTCTAATTAGAAAAATCCTAATTCTATACTAATTAGGAGTAGACCCCACCAAAAACAACAAAGTAGCCGCCACTTTATACCTAGACAACTTAGGATTTGGATTTTCAAGCTTCCTGCCCAAGAAACAAATCTACAACCATTCCACTAAAAACAAAACATCTATATTCTACGTAATAACCCAAACAATAGGGGTAATTACACCACTAGTCCTCCAACTCTAAATAATATGAGTCAATATTCAACACAGTTATCCGATTGACCGTTTGTAGTGTTACTTGGTTGTTAAAGATTTTTAGAATAATAATTCTTGTATATTGTATTTCCTGTATTTATATTTTATTATAGAGATTATTCTCTCCTCCTGTAACACTATATATACAATTCAATAATATCAGACAACCCTAAGCGGTATTCTCTCAATCACATGGTATCAGGCCAAAACCAAATCCCCTCAAATCTCTTTTTCTCTTCCACGGTCCCCTCATTCTCTTCCACGATTCTATCCTCCCTTTCTCTCTCCTTTCACCACCGTACACACAATGTCTAACCAATAGGAAGACCAACCTCATATTGTCACCGTTGACGCAACAACAGCCACCGACACCACCTCCTCTTCGGCCACCTCTCTCTCCCCTCGTTGTCCAACAGGCTCTTCATGTGGCGAGCATCAAAACCCATGTCCCCGTTCTTCTTGAACAGAAACCACCCAACTACAATATCTGGCGTCAACGTTTCCTTGTTACCTTAGGAAAGTTCAACCTCAAATCTCATGTTGATGCAACTCCCCCATCCACATATGAACAATGGAAGATCCTGGACTACATTGTCCAGTCCTGGCTCTATGTGTCAATTGAGAAAGAAATATTTCTCACCATCAACAAAAATGACACCATTGTATATGACAATTGGAAGGCTATTGAAAACCTTTTCCGAGACAACGAGAAGACGAGAGCAATTCAGATTGAATCTGAGTTCAGATCTTTTAATCAAAGATCTCTCTCCGTCACTGAGTACTGCCAACCACTCAAGTCTCTTGTTGACGAGCTTGCTGATGTCGATTGCCCTATCTGTGAAGAGACCATGGTTCTCCAAACCATACGCAACCTCAATGATAAATTTCCTACCATGGCTTCCATAAATCCCCTCCAAAAGCCTTTTCCATCTTTCCTGGAGACCAGGAGCATCCTGCTCCTCCTTTTAGTAAACTCTTCGTGCCAACAATTCCCCACCGACGGCGTCTGCTCTCACAACCATTACTGCCCAGCCTTCCCCAGCACCACCACCAGCGTCACCGGCTCCCTCGGCTCTTCAACACCCTACTGCACCGATCACTTACAACCGCGGTAGAGGCTGCTACCGTGGTAATGGACACAATCGAGGCTGTGGAAACTACCGAAACTCCTTCCACCACCAATTGATGAACCTCCTCAATGGTTCAAACTGGCTGAACACATGGCACAACAACAACTAGAACCAACATGGTATTCTTGGTTCCGGTCCTCGTCCACAAAGCAGCCAGCAAGCACTATACTCCATGTCTATTCAAAACAAAAAACCCAACGACCCATGGTATATGAATACTGCTGCATCCTCGCACATGACCCCTGGCACAGGTAATCTCTCTCCTGTTTTTAATCCATATATTTTTTCCTAATCCAAAATCATTGTGGGCAATGGACAAACCCTACCTATAACTCAAATTGGTCATACAACTTTATCTACACCCCCTTCCCTTCAATTTAAAAATGTCCTAGTAACCCCTTCTCTTAAAAAAAATCTATTTTTTGTACGGCAATTTACCAGTGACAATAACTGCTCTCTTGAATTTGATCCTCTTGGTTTCTCTGTGAAGGATCTTACCACCAAGACCATGATCCATCAGTGCAATAGTCGAGGAGACCTGTACCCGTTCATCCCACCGCAAAACCCGCTCTACCATCCTCCATCTGCCAACTTCGCAACCACCTATCACCTACCGACCACCTTTTGGCATCATCGATTGGGGCATCCCTGGAAACAGGTTCTTCGTCGTCTTAGTTCAGATCATTCAGTTCATTGTAATAAATAAATCTTGACTCTATCCCATGTCTGTCAGTTAGGAAAACATCCTAGATTGACATTTTCTCATTCCAACACAAAATTGAGTCATCCGTTTGATCTAATTCATTGTGATCTCTGAAGAAGTTCTGTTTTCAGTGTCAATGGTTTCAAATATTATTTGGTCATCATTGATGATTTCTCTCATTATATTTGGACTTATCCTCTAAAAAACAAGTCAGATATAGCTCTTACACTCAAGCAATTCCATGCCTACATACAAACACAATTCAATGTCAAACTAAAAGCCGTTCAATGTGATCATGGTGGAGAGTTCGACAACACTGAACCTTGAAATTTATTCACCAATCATGGCGTACTGTTCCGCTTCTCATGTCCTCATACCTCACAGCAAAACGGGAAATCTAAGTGCGTGATCCGCACCATTACCAACACCATCCACACTCTTATTCCACGACCAACTACCTCTACCATTTTGGGATGAGTCACTCAATACTGCTACGTACCCATCTTCTCAATATCATTCCAACAACAATTCAAACCATGAAAACACCCTACGAAGCCCGTCACCACAAACGACCAACCTACGACCATTTGTGGGTTTTTGGATGCCTATGCTAGCCCAGTGTCACCACCACAACACACCACAAACTTGACCCTCGGACCCGTCCATGCGTCTTCCCCGGCTATCCAATGTACCACAAGGGTTACCGATGTCTTGATCTGGTAAATAACAAGGTAATCATCTCACGTCATGTTATTCTTAATGAGCAAGTTTTCCCTTACATAAGTGCCTCTAAGTAGTTCACCGGACCCACATATAACCTGAATTGGTTCTTAATGGAAAACCTGAACTCGGTGCCAACACTTCCAAATCCATCTCTACTAACCGGACCTAATTTCCATACCAATGCCCTACAATTTGATCTTCCTCCAACCTCCCCACCACTTACTCAACGAAATCCGCCCCACACTGATATCCAATCCGGCCCAAATTCCTCAAATTTCATCCAACAACCTATAACCCAATCATCTCCATCAAATCCTCCCTCACCTAATACCAACCACGTGCACAATCCTGCACCATTACCGGCCAGTTCTCAAACAACCCAAACTAACAACCATTCCATGAAAATCCGGAATCACCAAACCAAAAATCATCTTCAACCTATCCACTGAAACTGTCCCTATACCCAAGACCCACAAAACTGACATCCAAAGTCCGCAATGGTTTAATTCAATGAAAGAGGAATATGATGCCTTAATTAAAAATGGGACTTGGGACTTTGTTCCTTGCTCAAATGATGTTAATGTTGTTTGAGGAAAGTTGTTTCGACACAAGTTTAGTGCCGATGGAAAGCTTGCAAGATACAAATCGCGATGAGTTGTTACAGACTATTCCCAACAGCACAGTATCGACTACGATGAGACATTCTCACCAGTAGTGAAGCCGTCAACCATTCAAACCATTCTAAGCCTTTTTGTTTCTCGCTCTTGGCCCATACACCAACTTGATGTCAAGAACGCCTTTCTCCATGGCTCCCTCAATCAAGTTGTCTATTGTCAACAACCTCCAGGATTTGTACGTTCATAATTTCCAGATTATGTTTGTAAACTTAATAAGGCTCTTTATGGATTGAATCAGGTTCCGAGAGTTTGGTATCAACGATTTGCCTCATTTGTTCTTCGGCTCGGCTTCAAAAGCAGCAAAGCCGACACTTAATTGTTTATTTTTTGCTCAGACTCGAATCAAGCACACTTCCTCGTCTATGTGGATGACATAGTTTTGACTGCATCCACTCTGACTTTCCTACGCAAAATCATTACTGCTCTTAACCGTGAGTTTGCAATGACTGACTTGGGGCCTCTTCATTATTTCATGGGCATCTTAGTTCAAAAGCAAGCTTCTAACATCCTCCTTAGGCAAGAAAAGTATGTCAAAGATATACTGAAACGTGCCAACATGAGTTTCTGTAATCATTGCACCACTCATGTTGACACCAGGAAAAAACTCGGCGCTGTTGCAGGTCAACCACTTGCTGATCCAATTGAGTATCGCTGTCTAGCTGGTGCTCTGCAATAGTTGAGCATAACCAGACCTGATATTTTCTTTGAAGATCAACAAGTATGCCTTCACATGCATGACCCCAGAACCGAGCACATGTCCGCCGTCAAACGCAAACTTTGTTACATCCGAGGTACAACCTCTCTTGGTTTGAGTATCATTCCGGGTGACACTGATAAGCTTACGTCGTGCTTCGATGCTGATTGGATAGGCTGGCTAGACACACAATGATCAACGTCGGGGTACTATATGTTTCTCGGCCCAAATTTGGTCTCCTGGTCTTCTAAATGCCAGCCGACCATATCACGCTCTAGTGCGGAGGCCGAGTACAGAGCTGTGGCAAATGCTATTGTAGAATCTAGTTGGCTACGCAACCTGTTGCTTGAACTCAACACAACAACTTCTCGAGCTACAGTGGTCTTCTATGACAATGTCAATGCAGCCTACATGTCCAGTAATCGAGTCCAACATCAGAGAATAAAGCACATTGAAATTGGTATCCACTTTGTTCGGGAAAAAATCGCATTGGGTGAAGCAAGAGTACTACATATTCCGACGTCAAGACAACTTGCTGATGTCCTAACAAAAGGGTTGCCATCACTATTCTTCTTGGATTTCAGATCAAGTCTCTGCATCAGGAAACCTCATGCTTCGACTGCGGGGGTCTGTTAGAATAATAGTTCTTGTATATTGTATTTCCAGTATTTATCTTTTATTATAGAGATTATTCTCTCCTCCTGTAACACTGTATATATAGTTCAATAATATCAGGAAACCCTAAGCGGTATTCTCTCAATCACAAAGATTTCAGGGCTAATTAAACTAACTATATTTCACAAGATGGTCAAGGGGTGATTTGGGCTCACATGCGTCACGGTGGCAAGGGCTCACCCTATAACGTTGCGGCTTGAGCTCGTTCAATTGCAGTAACGGGGAGGTGTAACGATAGTTGGCATGGTGGCCGGTTGGAGAGGGAGAAAGAAGAGAAACATAACATTAGAGTTGAAGTGTTAATATTAGAAATATTAATGAAAATATGATTTCACTAAACCTCGATTTTTTTTTGTAATTTACTAAGTATTTTATTAAATATATCTCATAAATATGATACAATTAACTATAGGCCAAATTACCTATTACTCCCTTGAATTATGTTGACTCAATCACTTTAGTTCCTGAATTATAATTCATTTTAACTCAGTCCTTGAACTATGCAACATTAATCACTTTGTCTCTTTGACCATATTAATGTTAGTTGACGTTAGGAAAAAATACTTATTATGGTCCTAAATTTTTTCCAATCTATACCTAAACACCCTAAATCTATTAGACCTATAAAAAATACTCTCGTCCCCAATAACCTTTCTTCGTGCCTACCACCCTACCACCCCATCGTTCCCATCGTCACAACTTCCCCCCTCCATCTTTTTATATTTTTCTGCCTTCAAAACTTTAAATTTATACAAATATGACCATAAACCGTTAAGTAATTGACGGTGTTAAGCTCATCGACGTTGAGTTACCGAGTCAAATGACTAAAGTGCTAGGACTTACATAGTTCATGGACTGAGTGAACATAAATTTTAGTTCATGGATTAAAGTGAGATAGTTAACATAGTTCAGGGGAGTAATAAGTAATTTGGCCTTAACTATATACTACATTTGTCCTAAAATTTTGCAACATTTTTTTTTTAACAATTAATCTATAATTTTATTTCTATGTCATTTTGAACTATAATTTTAGAACTTATATATTGAGATGAAAATTTGATATTTTTATTTTAACAGGATATTTTTTAGGACAATGTTTTGGTCCAATCCAACCTGCATACGTGGCAACTTCCTATTGGTTGGTGGCACCATTATTTATTACGGGGCTACCCCTCCCGTAATAAATAATGGCAGCCCCGTAATAAATAGTGGTGTCACCAACCAATAGGAGACTGCCACGTATGCAGGTTGGAGGAGTTTGGTCCAACCGGGTTGCACTAAACTATTTTCCTATTTTTTAGTCCTTCTTCTCTAAAAGGACGATGCAAATTCCATTTAAATTTATCTCTAAAAGAATGGTGCATTTCCTTTCTTGAAAACTTTGGTGAGTAATTTTACTTAAGTGCCCCTAATGTTTATTCCCAAATTTCACTACCAAACCAAAGTGGGGGTAATTTTGGTCTAATGTTTCATTTTCCACTGATTTCCCAATCTTCATGCCCAAAGAAATGCACAATCCTTTTAGGAAGGATTGGGTAATTTTTTTCTAGCAAAGAATAATGTAGATGAATTAAAGTCAAATTGATATTAAATCAAACGCTGCAAAACTTATGGGATATATGAGTATGAAGATTAGAGACTAGAGAGGATAATATTTATAAAATAATGATAATAATAATAATGATAATAATAATAATAATGATAATAATAATAGTAGTAATAATAATAGTAATAATGAAAAGAAAAAAAAGGGTAATTTTGTCACTGAAATTTATGAAATCTCTAAATTTACCACTGAAGTTCATTTTAAAGTGAGAATGTCACCAACGTTTTATTGAAGGAGTAAATTTTCTATAGGGCGTTAGGTTGTCCGAATTGGTAGTGAGATGTGTGATGAGCGTGCAAGAATGCTATATTTCCCCCGCAAACCATATGCTTTAGTGATACTTTGGTAGTGCTTAGCATGAGCCAAAACATCTTTTGTAAGAAAATCCATGACAACGTAAAAAGCAGAGAAAACAGACATTTTCGGGCATCAAGAAAGTAACACAATCAAAGCTCGAGGGCCTTAATGTAAAAATAAGGAAAAATAGATAAAAACGTAAGTCTAGAGTGTGGGGTGATCTGTGGGGTGGCCGACATCTTGACAAGCAAGGCGATCGCCCCCTATACAATTCAGACGAAAGTCAACTATGTCACTTTTAGAGCGGGGTGACCCGTGCGAGCGATCGACAAAGGTGCTGAGGTGACCACCCCACCTATGAGAATCGTCATCAAAGATTCTTCCTGTCGAGGCAACTAGTGGGGCGACCAAATCAAATGCCTAAGAATGATTTTTTCCTCTTTTTTCAACCTTGGAGGCGTCCTCCTACTCCTTAAGACCTCTCAACCCTCTTTATTAACCTAAACCTCCCTCCTCTTCTATAAATACCCCTTCACTAGCTCACTTCAGATACCACATACACCACTATACCCTACTACCAGACACCACTTCTCCTCTTCCTCCACCATCACTTCTCCATCTCCATTTATGCACTTTATTTAGTTTATTTCCTTAGTTGTTTATGGATTGTTTTATGTTTTGTAATATGGATTGAAGAATTTCTGAAAGATTTGAAGATAGAGTTTGTTTTTTCCTTATCTCTCCCTTTCTCAGTTCTTTAATCCACATCTTGGTTGTTATTTTATTATGAATTGTGAGTACTCCCCATTCTCTTGAGGGATCCTAAAATGACAAGTTGCTAGAGCTCTCTAGATATAGGGGTAAGATTATGTAAATAGTAGCGACATTTAATACTTAAATAGGGTGGAAGGGCGTATGAGCGCTCCTATAACCCCAAATCCATCTTATATCCGGTGGTGATGTATCGGGAGATCGCCACCAGATAAATCATGGATCTCACTAGGTGTTCTTCGGGGCTATTTGGGAAACCGTGTTAGGACATTGGGGAAATCCATTGATTACACGTGAGTTACATTTGGTATGAGAGCCAGGTTGGCTAAAAACTATAACTTTGAGAACTTATAGACCTAAAAGTGCACTTAGTCTAAAATTTGGTGGCGTAAAAAACTTACCCAGAAAATATAATGACCAGTTCGTCAGATTCCTTAATCTTAGGATTCGTTTGTTAAAACCCATAGAGTTTTAGGACTTATTCGTGAAAACATGCGAGTTTTTAAGATTTGATTTTATGAAACCAAATATATAGAACTGCTTTGATAAAATACACAAATCTATACGACCGTTAACCCCGTGCTCCATCCAAATTAAAGCCTCTCTCGCAGATCTTTCGAGTCATCTTTCTTTTATTTGTTTTTTTTGCTACCCTAGCGCTCCACAATGCCGCTAGCATCCATGGAGCCTAGCCATTGCCGGTCATCAAGGCTTCTCCGGCAGCAAGTCTTGGTCATCTCCTAGCACCACTCTCCCGGTGGCTTGGCATCTCTCCATTCACTCGGCGGTCCTCCAGTCACCGAGTTGACGTCATTGTCGGCGTTTGGCTCGTCTTCTCACCGCTGGTTTGAGGGTTCCTCTTTCGCTGGCGTCGCTCTGCTCACTCATGGTTCCCCAATTGACAGCGCGGTGGCCTCGCTCTTCTGTCGCAAGCGGTTTTCTAATTTGGAGCGGTGACGACACTATGATCTGGGGCGGGTCTGGAGAAGTAGGGCTTCGTTTTGGCATCAATCCCTATTTTTTCTCGGTGCTTGGCTGGGCAGTTGGTATCCTGGGGTGTGCCATCGCCGGTGGGTGCTCGTCGGTGGGGCCAAGATTGGCCTGGATCTGCTAGTAGTGTGGTTATTCCGTCAGTTTCAAGACTGAGGGGTGCTGCCAGGTTTCTGGATTTACAGGTTTTGAGAAACTCGGGACTTGTGGTCGCAAGGCTTGGCTGTTCTGGTTCGGGGGACTCTAAGCTGGGCAACGTGCCTTGATAGATCGTTGTTATTACTATTTGTTTGTGAGGGCCTTTCTTAGTCTTTTTTTTTTCTTTTTTGTTCGTTTTTTCTGAACCCTCCGTAACTTTT
>JBBYHH010082351.1:2333-15350 GCA_038382905.1 Daphne laureola
TTAGCCTTTTATTTATGGGTAATTATAAAAAAAAATCTCTGAGATTTAGCATAATTTTTACTTTATCTTCTGCATTTTTAAAATTCTACGAAAACCCCTTTAAGATATGTGAAAATTATCAAAAATCCCCCTAAGACTAACTCCCATTAAAAATTTAGTAATTTTTTAGGTATAATTACAAAAAATAAACCCTAAATAATTCTAACCCTAACTACCTAACAATTACAAACTCAAAAAACTTACCCCAAATTTTAATTTAGCTACTAACAACCATCCCCAACCTATTCTGGCCGGACCACCGCCGCCTCTGCCAGACCGCCGCTGCCGAACCGCCGCCAACCACGCCGGAAATGCCGGAATTGCGAGACCAGAGCCGCGAATCGTGAGCTCAGGTCTACGATTCGGACCCTGGGCTCGCGATTCGCGGCCCTGGACTCACGATTTGAGGCTGGTTCAGCGGCGGCGGTCGAGCGGTGGCGGCAATGGCGGTCCGGTCAGAGTAGGTTGGGGATGGAGGAGGAGGGTGTGAGTGTTTAAATGTAGGAATAAAAGGTAAAATTGTTAGGGTTAAAAGTTTTGGAGTCTAACTTTGTAATTAAACCTAAAAAAACTAACATAATTTTAATGGAAGTTAGTCTTAGAAGGGTTTTTGATAATTTTCAGATACCTCAGGGGAGTTTTTATAGGATTTTGAAAATGTAGGGGACAAACTAAAAATTATGCTAAATCTCAGGTTTTTTTTGACAATTATCCAAACCATAAACTAAACAAACCATATATAGGATACCCACCCGGCCGCCGATAACAGAACCACACAAAAGCATAAACTAAACAAACCGTATATACCCACCCGGCCGCCGATAACAGATAGTACTATTTTCTCACAATCCATTCGAAACTGCACCGTGAACCCCTAAAAACAGCTAGCTTTGAAATAGAAAATTAAGAGAACGATTGGTGAATGTAACACTTTAACCCAGACTTATAGTTTATACTAAGTACTAACACCAACCACCACCGGGATGTTAAAATTTAAATCTAATTCAGTGCCTTTTTCAGATGAAAAAAAAGAGAAGTGATCGATTTGTTCAGAGCGATATAAGTGGATGGTTTTTCGGTATTCGACTCGTATGATTTATCCGATCCTCTAACGCCTGCTCATAATTCTTGATAACACGCATCAATGGCGATCTCTTCCTCTCTTGCTCTGTCCCCACTGCGTTTCAACGTCAATGCAAATGACATTTCTTCCTCAGCCCGGACTTCGCATCTCTTCTACACCTCCACAAACTCAACCTTCAGACCGTCGTCTGCAATTCTCTGCTCCTACAGTTACACTTCCTAATACTCTCTTTCTAATCTTCAACGCTGTCTACTTATTTCTTGGTTTCCTCGACTAAAGGCCTGACCTTTTTAAGTATCTAGCAGATTCTGGTTCTGGGTTGGCCGCTGAAGGTAGAAAAGAATTGCTTGAGCGCTATGGACTGGATCCAAATGAGTACTTATCTACGCCCAAGGTTGTTTTCAGTGTGATTTTATTTCAAGCACATAAATTTTCAATTTTGGACATTGATATTGTAAATGTTTGTTATCTGCCCTAACTGCTTTTCATTAGACTAAGAAGAGGAAGGAAAGGCGGAAGGGAGTGAAGGAGACGGATGAGGAAGTGGAAGCTAAGCCCCGTAGGACGACTCATAAGTTGCTCCAGGTTTGTGAGTACACCAACTATGTACAGTATGATTTTCTGGACTAGATTTTTGGTCAAGGACGATAGAGTTGATGAGAGGGTGACAATATTACATGAAGTGAGCATGTGCACACTTCAAAATTTGGTCAAAATTATGATTGAACAATCCAAGTAAATTAGGACTATTGGTAATCAGATATGTTTGTTGCACTTAGCAAATTTTTTTCTTCAGAATGCTTAGGATAGGCTGCATAGTGCTTTATTTGGTGGTTGACCCTGCGATCCTTGTAGAAACTGTAGGAACAGCTTAGAAACCTATCAGGCTTGTTATAGTTGGTCACATGGAAATGGCATCCAAGAGTGTAGTATCTTAGCTCTTTCCTGTCTTTGGGGAGATGTCTGCCACATATATTTGTGATTCCATTTGACCAATTATGTGATGTGTAGGTGCAAGCTTAAGTTAGAAGTTTGATCAACTTGAACCTTTCTAGCACAATCTCTATAGGAAAAGTATCTATTCTAGTGGTTGGAGTATATCTACTTCTAGTATAGCATAAGTTACAGTCACAAAAACAAATTATGTAAGTGATTCTGCACAAAGTTGCTTGTTGATTATAGGTTTCACAAATAGTCATCAGGTTTTGTAGTTCTTAGACGCTGCTAGTCTTTTGGTTGTCTCTGTGATCTGTTCCCCCTGTAAATTACAACCATTATTAACAGCATTGTTCACCTTCTAGGTTCTTGGAGGAACGGCCAAACGGAAGAAGTTGCTCTCACTAAAGGGCATGGCTGTAAGGCCAATGATGGAAGTTGTAAAGGGAGCAGTCTTTTGTATATTGCAGGTGCAGTTGTAGTTTACATATGGACCCTGCCAATCGCAATCTATATGATCAATATAATAAAATTTTGCTTATCCTAGAATTTTCATCATCAAACAACACCTTAATCCCAACTATGTTGGGGTCGGTGGCATAAAATTTATAGTGGCAATTAATTGTAGAAAATTAGTTGACACTATAAATTCATGCAAAAGTGTAGTGGCAAAGTTTTACGTTGGATTCCCTTCTTGTCACAACCTTCTTGTGAAGGAAAAATGAGATGAAGTTTCAAAACTGTATCATCATGGGTTTTTCCACTTGCGTGGAAAATATCATGAGACAGTCATGAGTTTAAATAATTGCTATAGTCATGTCCAATTACAAAATTGATACTTATATTCTGGACTTTTATAGGCAGCCGGTGGCTGTCCTGCCTCTTTGCGGCCTGGTCGATGGCTAGATCTGTACAGTGGTACGGGATCTGTTGGAATTGAGGCCATAAGCCGCGGATGTTCAGAGGTATACAATATCCTATATTGATGCTTCTCGAGGATTGCTCTTTGTACACTTGTCAATTGTTAGTATCTTGTGCTCAACAATGCCTGAAGAAGCTTTTGGTATAATTTAATCTTCATGCCTGCGGAATTCCAAACAAAAAGGGAAAGTGCTAAGAGGTGAAACATGGGAACTCACTTGCCAGTCCATCTAATTGATATAATTAAATTGCAGGTTCATTTTGTTGAGATGGATCCTTGGGTTGTTTCAAATGTTCTGCAACCAAATCTGCAGTGGACCGGGTTTCTAGATGTTTCAGTGATACACACTGTCCGCGTTGAAAAGTTTCTTGAACGAGCAGGTCAGTTTGCAGGTTCAATTGTTGTCTGTGTTTATTATATCCTTTTTTTCTTTGGGCAATTGTTAATGAAATGTAACAATGCACGTCATTTCTGTTTTAACTAATTCCTGAATGCCGCTTTATGTATTGCCCTGTGACTGATAGCTTTGGTCACAACCATATTATTGATGAAAGAAAAATTATGTTTTGATCTATTTGATCTTATTGGACATCAATATCTAATATCAGTCGAAGTGACCTATTTGAAAATGGTATTCAAGTGACCCAACCGAACACAGATAGTTGAACACATTGGTTTATAATATCTGCTCTCTGTCATATTACCTGGTTGGTGGTTATTTTAAATAAATGCAGAGTGAAAAAAATACTAAAAAAATAAAACTGGATGTTGTATGAGGTAAGGTGATTCAAACCTTCGCAGAGGGTAAGAAGAAACTTTTAATGCTGGCTTTTGGAGCTTCTGATGCAAGTTCTGTTAATGGACCTGTAGATTTGTACCTGTACTTTTGTAGTAGGGAAAAATTGTGCTGAAGGCTGTACCTTGTACACAACACCCTCACTAAGTGAAGCATTTTCCGAGATGGTTGATTATTATTTGCTGAATCTTGCAATTTTCTAATTATTGGTAATCTCAAATGGCAAGAGTAAATAATATGCTAATCTCTTGGCCATCGGAGAAGTTAATTCCAATGATCTTTGAAAACAGAAAAATCACAGATAAGGTGTTTTGACCAAAAATCTATACCTGATTACTTCGAGCTTAACTATTTGGTACTAAAAGCAATTTTCAAAATTGGAGATGATCTTGTATTCTAAGCTCTACAACATAACATCTGTTTGATATTTGTTTTCTAATGGTATTCGCTCTGCTTGATTTATTATGTTTTATTTGTTCAAACAACTGTTTTCTGTCTTATAGATGCAAGTAAACCATTTGATTACATAAGCGTAACACCCCCGTATACAGAAGTTGACTATGGGGTACTTCTGGATCAAATTTCAAAGTCCACGGTTGTTGGAGAAGACTCATTCATGGTGAGTGGATTGTATGTTAAAGCTTGAGTGTATATACCTCAATTTGAACCAGAAAGACCAAAAGTAAACATATTCTCAACTGATGTGCTTTATGTTCTAGGTGGTAGAATACCCATCGAGGACAGACATGCTTGATTCTTGTGGATGTCTTGTAAAGGTACTTCTCTGGCTAATACGGGTAATCTGTAGGCACTGAAGTTGTACCGGAAAATTTGTTAGCAGACCTTTTTCTTTGGCAATTATGCCCATCTTGAGGTCTTTGAAATTATCTATATACACTAAAACAACAACCAAAGGTTACTGTTTATCATGTGTCAAGGTGCAAATTATAGATTAGCCATCTTTTTTTTTTCTTCGGTCATTTGAACCCTAAACCTTATCTTTTGAGAGAACATATTCGATAGATAAAATTTTAGGAAAATGATGCAACTTCCTTCTCATAATACTTTAGACATTTGAAAATTCAAGAGAACAAATCATTCTGCGCATAACATAGATGGATTCATAGAGAGGATAAGTTGAAAGCAAAATTTTGTAAAATTGAAAAAATTCCGAATGGTTCTACGATTAAACTTTTCAAACATCTGCGCAATGCATGGGCTGCTAGAACTAGTGGATTCTATGTTCAAATGCATGATAAGTTTCCTATCTAGGAGGTCATGAGAAGTGCATGCTGTTAAAGTAGAGTAACAACTTTGCATGACAGTTTTTTTAAGTGGAACTTCTTAATAGATTGACGTCGCATGCTATCAGATTACACGACTAGTAAATAATGTCTCCCATCCACAGAAATGATTAGTTGAGTATTGATATGGTGTCTTCTTTTCTAATTCTCATTAACAATGCAGATAACTGATCGGCGTTTTGGTCGGACACATTTGGCCATCTATGGACCCAAATGGGCTCAGAAGAAGAAAAACTAGAAAGATCGTCGACAATGTTTGCTATATCATTCTGTTGGATGCAATTTGGAAATTTTCGGGAGTAAATATGCCTTCGAAAGAGATTGTAAAGAAACATTCAATAGTAATGCTACATGTTCCTGACAATACGAAGTCACTATAGTATATGGTTGTCATTTTCGCTGAATTAAAAAAGGTGATGTTTTTATTCTTTAATTTGTTAGTCTTGAGATCTTTGGTCCCAACTCCCTGGGATTTTGGACAAAATTCTACTTTGACACACACGCACATGTCTTTCTTTATGAATGTATGTTTTAGAAAAAAAATCAATTTGTTTTCTCTCTTCTGTTTTTCCTAATGTAATATAACATTTTGATTTTGCAGGTGATGTTCTATTCCTAGATCAGTATAACTTATGCTGCTTATTAGAAGAAGAAAAGGTTTCCACTTGGCATCATTCTTATTCTCACAAATTTGTAAGAACTTCACTAATTAATCCAAATATCACATGATTTCTGAAGTCGATGTTGGCTTCGTCGTGTTTTTCAAATTTTGTTATCCCTATATACTTTTTAATTTTTTCCATTTTGCAAACTTAATATGTTTAGAATGTCAGTCACTGGAAGAACCTCTTTTGAAATGTTTCCTTGTGTTGACCCTTTTACACTATCTATTGAATGGTCAAGATGAGAGTCTTCTGTTTCTTTGTTAACCTCAGACCTTAGGCAGGCAACACACATTAAGCTTTAGCCAATATATACATGAAGCTTCCTGTTTCTGTAAGAGCAAACCAATGTGATAATGAATATCTTCCATTCAGAGTTGCCTAAATTTGGTCTTGTTGGGGAGGAGATGAGAATCTTATTAGGCTGTTACAAATGTGGGCCTGGTGCTTCATTTTCTGGTTCTTTAAAAGCAGGTACAGACCATCATAGCTAGCCCTACTTGCTGTACTTTTCCAAGGCGAAGGAGCTTAATTAGGGCACATATCTTGGAACATGTGAATATTTTGAATTCCAGCATAGAATCGAGATCGGGCCCTTCGAACTTGAGTGCACAGAATGCCAATCAATCACACATTTCCCACATCACAGAGAAATAGTTAAATGCTCTGAAAGCTACAAAGAGAATGAATCATTTGTTTAACTGTTTGTAGGTTGGTTGCTTTAATTTATGCTCTCAGTTTTATTACATGACCGGTATCTTCTTTACGGTAGTTGCGCAGATAATGTTTCAAATTCCTCTCTTTACTGGTTTGGTTAGTGAAAAGCAATTGCATATACTTGTGTTAAATCAAACCTAGAATGAGTTTTCCTTCACCCTCTGATCTCATGTTCTTTCCTATATGCTGAAGCTGGGAAAAATTTGAAACTTTGGGAACAATTTAGCTGCTTTTTTATTCTTATTCGTTGCAGGGACATGGTTGAGACATCTAGGTCCGTTTAGTTATGAAATTTTTTCAGAATTTTCATTTCAATTTTCCTTTGTAAATATTTGGATGTATAGCTAGTTAGTAAGTGATAGAAAATCTTGTTTTCCAAAATTTTGAAAACTCTAGTGTTAAAATGGAAAATTTCAAAATAAAGTTTTCTATTTTAACACACGAGTTTTCAAAAGTTTTGAAAACAAATTTTTCTCTCCTTAATAACTAGTTATACATCCAGCTACTTAAAGTGAAAACGGACCTCTAGTGTCGGTATTGCTTGTCTATTTTCCAAAGTGGGCATGGCTGGTTTATTGCTTGTCTACTGCATGTAGAAATTCAGCAGTCTGTGTTTATGTTTTCTCCTCTATTAACCGTCTGGAAAAAATAAAAAGACTCCTACTTTTGCCGCATGAATGAAAGGGCTACCCCATGGGCATCATTGGTTTCATATTGTCCGGAGCAAGTGCCCTAATTGTCTCTTTTTCTTTATGAAAATCATTAGTAACTTTTTGAATTACTTCTTGTCTCCTTGACTGGAGCTATGGGGTTGCTTTTAGAAATCAGAGATCCTCAAAGCAGATATGGGTTTGTAGCCATAATATTAGAGCCCTCTGCAGAATGGTTCACTAACCGGACGTGCACTGTGAAAAGAAGGAAACAAAAGGGGTAAACTCATAATCATGGCATGGCTTGTGGAAAGTGAAATGAATTTCTTGAAATCCAGAGCATTGTTCCTTTGCTTGTAACTGAAACTTGTTTTCATGATCATAAATAAAAAGAAAACAGCAACTTTTGTGTAATTCTGTTTTTTCTGGAGTGCTGTTGAACGGTCAAAAGATCATGAGAAAGATAATGACTTGAATGAATGTAATGCAAAGTTGCTTTCAAAAAGGTTAAAATCAGAGCGCTTGTGGAGCCATTCCAATTGACTTAAGCACCTCCTTTTAGTACACCCCTTAATTTGCTTCTCTTTTTGAAAATATTTAGTTTTGTTTAGTTATGAAAATTTTCAAGAATTTTTATTTCAAATATTTTTGTAAATATTTAGATATATAAATAATTATTAAGTGATAGAAAATATTATTTTCAAATTTTTAAAACTTTAGTATTAAAATGAAAAAATTTAAAATAAGATTTTTTATTTTAATGCATGAGTTTTTCAAAGTTTTGAAAATAACGTTTTCGCTTCTTAATATTCCTTTTGCCTAAAAAAGATTCAAACATTTCATTTTTAGCATTTAATCTATGATTTATTTCTATCAATATTTTGATGTAAAAAATTAAATAATTTATATACAAATGATAATTTCTAGTTTCTAAATATATATATATATATATATATATATATATTTTTAAATAGCAAGTTTTTTTTTAATAATAATTTGAGTCAAACACAACATTAAAAGTTAATCGCTTGAATCATTTTGGGACGGAGGTAGTAATTAATTATAGAGTAAAATGCCCTCGTAGTCCCTTAAATTTAATATTTATAGTAGTCTCATTTTAACTTTTTGTATTATTGTAGTCCTGTTTTAAAATATTTTCTTCATTCATAGTCATTTTTGAATATTTTGTCATTAGCTTTAACGTTTTCTTTGGAAAAATGATAATTTTAACTATTTAAATTTATCTAAAAAATTTATTTGCACCCTAATTTTTTTAACTTAACATTTTAATCATCCCTAAATAATTTTAAACATAATAAATCTACCAATTTTTTTTTAAACTTCAATGAAACTACCAGACTTGCCGGACCGCCGTAAGAAACTCCGAAATTAAAAAAAAAAATACCGAGAGATAGATCGGGGTCTAGGAAGGCCGATTCCCGATCGAGGATCGGTGAATCGAGGCCTAAATTAAAATGAAAATTATACATTACGCATTAATTATACATTCTACTATTTACAAATAAAATTAAAATGAACTCTTACTTTCTTCCAAGGTTAGATATGAATGCCATAAATTCAATAAAACACTCACCGTGGCTAGGAAAGTGTAGTATGAGTCTTCTGTAGAATAGAACCGGCTTTTGTAAGTACGTAATATAGAATGGGATTATAGTATTTTTTTTCCAGTTTGAAAGTTCAAAGAGAAACCCTATAAATGTCATGTTTCAGTGTTAGGGAGGTCCCCTACATGTCCCTTATAAGAGCTTTTCTCAAAATGAAATCTGGGATAGTGAAAGCAAAGAAGGAAAGAAAGAGAGAGAACTTCAATGGTTCTGTTCTAGAAGAACCTCAAGAGCAATGATCATTTATTTAGCTTCTTCTGTCATTTTGTATTTCTCTAAAGATATACTGTATAGTACAAAGATGAACTGTCCATGTAGTAGTACTATTAGTTTACTGACAAACAGAAAGGAAGTATCTATTTAAGTAGCATGAAAGGATAGCTTTTTTTATGAATACTTGACATGTAGATAATGGATGAAGTGATATTGTAATTTCTTTTTACTGTTATTCCCAAACTCGTAAAACCGAGCATTGTTAAACTTAAACATTATTGTTTTAAAGATAGGGGCTCTCTTCTTTGTGACTATTTCACAAAAAAACTATCAACAAACTAACATCATTTTAAAATTTCCATTCCAAATTATTCTCATTCTCTTTTATCTCCAATTAAAAAAAGAGCCACTTTTTTTTGCTAGTTTTTTGGGTGGACGAACACAACTAAGATAAATATTTGATGAACGGACGGTAAAAAAGTTGTTTTTTCCGCCATCATCTTTTTATAGTAACAATACAATTTTGTGTCTAGATAATATTTTTATAATAAATCTAAGAACTCTTTGTTCATTAAAAATTAAAAAGTGATAAATTTATATATATGTGGGACCCAAACGTTGATGATTAAAGTACGGTGTATGATTGATTATGGCCAAGTTGTGGAACCCCACAAAGAAATGTGTTTTGTAAGAGTGAGAAGCAACACTTTGGTATAATACAAAAAGGATCTCATTTTCATGACACAACCCTCTATAGACCAAACATCAGTTGCCTTGTCCAGTTGCTCTTAACAACTACTCCTACTCCTACTGCTACAACACAACACAAACCCCCTCCCTACTCCTCTCTGCATGAGAGTGAACAGAGAAATGGTGGTGATTTGAGGTGTGGATGTTTAGATTGATAATACAAGGTAGCTAGAGAGGAATTAAGATGAGAGGAGGAGGAAGGATGAGGGGTTTTGTGACAAGTATGATAGTTGTGGGGGTGGTTTGGATTATGTTTGGTTCTGTGGTGAGTACTGGCAGCAGAAAAGTGAGGAGAACAATGATCCTGGTTTCAACTTCAACTTCAACTTCATCTGGATCAGATTCTTCCAACTCAAAGCATTGGAAGTTTATTGAAGTTGGAAATATTCAAGGGAAACCTGATGATGAGGAGAAGGAAGAACTCCATCTAAATTATGTCAGCAAGAGGAGGATACCTACAGGCCCTGATCCAATTCACAACAGGTACACACACACTACAACTCCCTCCTCTCTCAAAAAATTATATCATTTGATTTTACTGTTTTAATATTTAATATTTAATTTATTTTTTAATAAAAATAAACAATATAAAAAAATTAAAAAAATATATTTTTAAAAAATTTAGATATCAAATCATAATTTCCAAATGAATTTTTTAATTTTTAATATCTAAAAATAAATTATAAATTAAATATAATAAAACTGTCAAAATAAATGATACAGTTTTTTGAGGACTGATAAAGTACTTATTACTCATCATTTTTTTATAAAAATTTTCTAATTTTTTTTTTTTTTTTTTGTCTTCTCGTGAAACCAACTACAAGAACATCTTAATAACTTCGTTATTTCCTTTTAAAATTGGCAATAACATTTTAATGATGTTTTCATTTTTCTACCATAACACGCTAAAGTGACTCCTTATATCATGTTTTTTTTGTTTTTGTTTTTTTTTTTCAAAACCTACTCGTATTTACATATGACAGACAAATATATATGTTGATGAAATAATAGTGCTAATACTACCAACTTTCCGTCAAGTCTACAACTTTATTGCACAATAATAGAATTATTAAAAAATGTAATCTGCAAAGGTCTGTACAAAATTAACTGATAGGTTAATTATTATTCTTTTTCGGTTAATTATCATATATGTAATATTATTAAATTTATTGGAAGACAAATAGCGAGAAGTTTTAATTATACTTTCAGGTCGTTTTCTTTGTATTATTAGCTGGACATATTTATATTGAAAGTTTTAGAACCGGAAATACGTTAGTAAACTTACACCTCATTTAAAAGTTGTAACTAATGATTTTTCATTAATAAAGTAAGCCTTAAAAAAAAATACTAGTTTTAATTAATCCTTATAAGAAAAATGTTTTAGTTAATGTTTTGCATATAGTTTAAGAATATAAATTCCCATGATATATATATATATATACACACACATGTTGTAAGTTTACCTTAATTTGGGTTGTACGTACTACGCACATAAATTTAACTTTGGGTTACAAATGGTGAAATTTAATTCCAGTAGGAGGAGTAAATTAAAAGTTTCGCTAAAAGTTAAATTTAGATACTTATGACCTTAATTAACATCAAAGCAATCGGGACAAATTTAGATACTTATGCTCCCTAGCTAGCTAGTTATTTAATTGGCTTGTTTTAATTAATTAATTAGTTATACTCCGTAGAATGCTTTAATTAATTAGTTGCATAATATTCTAATTATATCGATCTTTTGTTTGTTAATTTCCATATATTAGGAAGACAGTGGTAAGATTCAGTAGACAGCCACCGGGACCAATCTAAGCTGCTGAGGCGAATATACATACTAGTCTTGTCCCATATAAATTGTACTCTCTCCGTTATAAATTGTAAAGTAAAAATAACAATTCATATAATGCGGAATCCGATCGAGGAATATCCAAGATTTATTATACGGTTTGGAGACATACATAAATATTGACTACTAGTATATATAATATACTGTATCTTAGCTATAGAATTTCAGTTCATTATATATAAGTGAGAAGGATGGGCTCTGCTAGGTTTCGACTCGTGCTGCACCGTCAATGTGTTGTTGTTGCGGATGAGATTGCTCCGCCCCTGCCCAATTGTCGATTTGGGCCCTATCCGCGCTCTGTATCTCGGCTTCGCCGTTGAGGATGGTGTCCGACATGTACTGCAATTTGTCGTTTGCTGCCGCTCTGGTTCCTTCGGGCTCGGTCTGGAGTTATGTGGTCGCTCGCTTCTGTACGGGAATCGTGAGCCACCATCGTCGATCAGCACGGGTCGTTGGCTCCTCGGAGTCAGCATTGAGTTTCGGCTCCTCCATGGTTTCACAATGGATCTCTGATGGGGGGTGTTTTTCGGTGTCGGGCTCCGCTGGGGGATGTACGGCAGGCGCTTCCACAGGCTTCAGTGAACTGGATTTTAGCGAGACAGAGGAGGAGCGGTTTGAAGGCTAGTATTGGTGATATTTTGGTTCTCGGGATGGTAAAGTTATATTGGTTCATCTCATGGATTGGAATTGGGGATTTATCAGTTCGCACATGGAGGGTGGTTGTGGCTGTGCTTGTAATGAATTGTGTCACTGCTTACAACGAATTCCAACTGTGTGTGAATTTTTGGGGATTGAGGATGAAGGTTATGGGATGGTCTTGTGGTCAGAGCATTGGTACTAGGAGGGCTTGCAAGGATGCTCAGAGCCTGAGGATGAGAATTGGTCCTTTTAACCTCACCATAGAGGATGCATTGGATGATGTGACATTGACGACAAGGGTGAGCCAGGTCTCCCCTTGCCCAGAGCCATGACGGTTTTCTCTCTGGGTGTAGGGTTTTAGGAGTCATTCCCTTGCATCCAGTACACTTTTATGGCTTGGCCTAGTTTATTAATGTGTTGGTGGATTCATGTGTTTACTGTGAGATCTGATATGCAAGTGGTGACAAAAATCATCTCTCTCTACCCGACTCTTCTTGTAGGAGACGCACGTCATCAAACATCTCTATTGCTTTTGTGTTTTAAAGCCCCCGAGTCGATAAAAAATATTGTGAACCGAAGACCGTTTAAAGCTTTTGTGCCAAATGGTAGAGTGTGCTTGATTCAAAACTGCCGATACCAGATCACCAGGGTAAAGATGAAGACTATTGACGCATGAAGTGTTTGGTTCCTTCTATCTAGTTGTTATTTCTTTTCACTTTCATTTAGTTTCAAGAGCTGTATTACTTTGGTGTTAATTGGGGTGCAACTTCTCTGTTCCCCTCGGTTATGTTTTAAGATTATTTTATCAGGGTTACAGTTTTTCTGTGCCCGTGC